>JAOPJL010000097.1:2502476-2519723 GCA_027123545.1 Trisopterus esmarkii | reverse complement strand
GTGTGTGTGTGTGTGTGTGTGTGTGTGTGTGTGTGTGTGTGTGTGTGTGTGTGTGTGTGTGTGTGTGTGTGTGGCACACCTATATCATCTCCTCTGCCATGGACTGTGCAGATAATGAGGGAAGACGGCAAGGGGGCGCTTTAGTCCCAGGCCTCGGAGAGTGCGGTGGCTTCTCATCCCCTGTGTTGTTCCTCAACAACAGAAAAGCTTTCAGTCCTAATCAGATCGCCCATCTTAAATATATTTTGCACTGTTTGTTGTGTCTGTCTTTCTGTTGGGTTTTCCAAATTAATTTACGTTTTGGGATGAGGTGCGTCGACACGTGAGCGAATTCAAATCAAAGACTGCTTCAGAAGCACTTCACACATGACTCATGTACCCCCCCCCACCCCGCTCTCGACGCTGGATGCTGCAATCTGTTTTTGTCTTTTATTTTTTAGAAAAATTGTTTGCACTTAATAGTTTGAGGAGAATGGCTTTACAACTGAGTGTCTAAGGACTTCCTGATAGGGTCGTTGAAATATAGGATTAAAAAACATTTGTATCTATTGAACATATATTTTAATATTGTTTGATTAAATGGGTTCTGCATTATTTATGTATATATTGTAATTCTATGATTTATGGGTGAAATGGTTATTAAACTAGTAAATTTCAGAAAAATAGCGATATTTCTAATACAGAAAATATACATATTAAAAATGAATAACGAATATGCAGGTTATGTTTTTTTTTTGTCTTCTGTTGTATATAAGAGAATTCAGGTGTATTTTTCCTTAACGAAATGTTTATATAGAAGAGTCTATGAAATCCTCTTATTTAACAGGTAGCGCTGACTACTAGCAAGCCTGTTGCTGCAGATGCTAATGACCTAGGCAGGTAGGCGGGTCTTCCGCACCTTTATTCAGCCATCACTCAGAGCTCAGGTACACCACAGGTTAAGGCAAACATAGCCCCTCCCATCTGTCCGCTATAGTCCCATTCGGAAAGAACCATCGATGTGAAATCGCTTGAACGAGACTGATAGAACGCCATGCGTGCATGGGGGCGGTGGGAGCTCATAACATACGCTGAACTGGTGAAGCGTCAGTTGACACTGTGTCCATTATTGACGAAAGTCAATACTTGATGGGGGGTGTGTGTGCGCGGGGGTGTGCTTAAGGTGAACGACTTCATGAGGAAATCTTAGTGGGAGCCTTTTCCTCAATGTGACGCCTATTAAACAGCTTTGACTGACCATGCCTTTGATCTCCAATCTTTTAGTATGTGTCTGTGATTTAAAGGGATCAAATTGGACAATCCTGTGTGACTTAATTAGCCATTACCAGCATTTCTCCATCAAATGAAGTCTAGCAAATACATCACACTTTGTAGAAACCCCACTGGCCAATACGATGTATTCACGTTGGCTGATCTGTCCATCATACAGGTGGATAAATCTGTTGCATAGGAAAGCTGCTGAAATGGCTAATCAGTATCATAGCATTGGCAGAATATACTTAATATAATAATAGAGCCCCTTGAGTAAATTGTCTGTGAATTTTGATCAATATTATTAATACAAAATAATTGTAAAACAAATTGCTCGATGTCAATCTTCAATTGGGAAATAAAATGTAATATTCTGCAGTGGAAGTGCAATATCTGCCAAGAGACATGAGATAATGTACTTAAACACGTGAATCCAGAATATGACAGCTATTTTAGAAAATTACATTTCAATAACAGCACACAACCCTTCCGAGATGTGGGTAGTAGTAGTCAAAGTACGTGTGTGATTAAGATTCAAACACAATTCCATGTAATTAATGCAAACAAAGTATTTAGAATTGTGATGGTGATTGCATAGGAAGATCACATCTCTCACAACTGAAGAAGTGGTGCTTGTCATTAATCTCCGTGAGTGATGTAAATGACCAATTGGCAAAATCCATAGAAATCTTGTTTGTTTACTAGCCTCAGATACTGAAGCAGGGCTGTGTCGGTGATGTCACTCAATTCCTTCCAGTAGAATGTCCGCTGGGCACGGTGGCGCGTGCCTCTAATCCAAGTCACTGGGAGGCTGAGGTTGGTGGTTCGATTGAGCTGAGGAGTTCTGCATTGTACCGGACTATGTCGAACGGGTGTCCACGCTAAGTTCGGTATCGATATGGTGGTTCTGGGGGAGCCTCGGACCACCAGGTCGTCTAAGGCGGGGTGTACGGGCCCAGGCCGGAAACGGAGCAGGTCAAAGCCCCTGTGCTGCTCAGTAGTGGGATCACATCCATGAATAGACATTACAGTGCAGCTTCAGCAAAACAGCCGTTCCTGAACTTTTCTGTTCAAATTGTATGTGGTTACTATTTATAGTTAAAGGCAGAATATGTAAGACTCCTGCATTTTTTTATCGAAAAAAGACCAGAACTTTTCATTGGCGATTAAACCAACTCAAGAATATTATCAATGCTGCCATTGGGGTCTGGTTATTGGTCACATATCCTGCAAACTCCTGCCGTGCTGCCTGCTGATGCCGTCCCTCTTCCTCTACGCACTGATCTTCCTTGCCGCACTGCTTGCTCTTCCTGTCCATCTTCCTGTGGCCATCATGCTTATGTTTCCCTGTGTTGGGTCTTCTCCCCTGCTCCCCTGGGGATTCCAGGTCTCATCAACAGTTGACATTGGTACATCCAATGAGGAGCTATCAGTCTACCTGCAACATACAATATTCACATGTCAACAGAAGTACTTGCAAAGATCTTGAGATACAGAGAGGACAAGATCAGATGACAATATTTATGTGGCTAGATTATAAGAGCTGTAATGTGTTTTAGCAAACGTTAGTACTTATACTTAATACTCAATGTCAAGTGCGTAAATCCTTAAGCAATATATTTGTCTTCATTCTGTAAAAACCAAGCTTTGCCTTCTCTGTGTGTCACTATAAATACTATGGTTTATTTCAATGCTTTGGTGCTTGCAATTGCAATTATAACAAAGGTAAGGCAAGACCATGAATATGGCAATGACTTCCAATGCAGGACATGTTCTACATAATATAATATACACATGTGCAAGTCAGCCTGTTGCACCAGCTGTGTATCATGTCAAACTTAGCTTTCCAATACAGTGTGTTAGATTTCAGCTTATTTCTAAACTGTTCATATAGTCTCCTCGTTGTGTATTTTCCCAATTGTAGTAGTAATTCTTGAAGTGGAAATCAAGGAAGCTTGACAAGTTTGATCAGAGGGTTGAATAGATGGTTTATTCCAGGATATAATACAGCAAGATACAGACTTAGGTTGAATAATCTATAGTGTAGGTGGGGAGGAGCAGTCTCCTGACGTGCTCCTTGGCTGTCCCTCATCTTGCCGAACCGAAGGTTTGGGGCGAGTATTATAATAAGAAATGTAAATAACATAAGAACAGAAGCAGTCTCTCCCTTGATAAGGTATATGGTCCTGGCTATGCCCCAGACGACCAGGTTGGTTCGTCCTTGTTGTGACATTACAAATGGAGGAATGTTGGAAATAACACCTGGTTTCAGTAGGAGAGGTACTGGCCTGTTCATAGACTTAAGAAATGTAAAGAAAGAGAGTCACTAAAATACACCAATATTCTACAAGTGATAACTGTTATAAAAAGCTACATACCTTTATTATTGATGTGACATTTTTATATCGATCAAGCCTACTACGATGTACTACCATGTAAAGTTCTAACAACGTTGAACACGCTGAAACGTGACTGTTGGTGTGATTGTTTTGACTGCAGATAACAGCTAGGCTAACTTAGCCTATGATGTAATTCTTCATGCAACTCGTCTACAGCTCATCTCAATTTAGCAGCTTAATGCTACTTTTACTGATGTTAGTTGCGGCCAACTCGTCTGTGAACATGTTTGCTGCTGAGTCGCGTTAGATCGATTTTCACCGACAGTTGACCAGACCAAAACTCCCAGGAACCCAGTACTTGGAACAGTACTTGGGCTACGAATGAATGCAAGTACACAAGCACAGACAAGGGCTGTTTCCCAATGTGAAGGCTGCAGCCTTGCTAGAATGCTTCCTTGCGAGTTGCGTCCTATGGAGATGAGGCAAGAGTGCTGGCTAGAGTGCTCCCTAGCATTTGTAGCGTTCACAGTTTGGAACGACTTGCTAGTGTGGAACCACTTCCGCTTTTTAATACTGCTCCAGTGGTAAATATTGTAATATTTTAATTGTTTAAATTGTTATTGGATATAGTAGTTTGTTTAAACACCAGCTATGTACATATTAAAACAAATCAATCCATGCAAAATACAGCTTATCATTACGTTGCAAAAACTTTTGGAAAAAATCGCACAGGTCTTTAAGCTTAATTGTTTGCATTTACATGATTCATCTATAAAAAGCAATACGTCACAAAATATTTCTGAACATTTTCAAATAACTTCACTTGTGTAAAGCAATGTTTTAAATACCCCGCGCAGCATGTGAACGCAAAGGATTGTGGGGATTTTGCATGGGCATCAGGTTTGGTTTGAAATGTGCTGGGGACAGAGACGCATTCGAAAGTGTATTTTCAGAAGTGCTGGGTACAATTAGGATGCACTTTTTTTCTCTTTAGTGCAGGTAATGAAAGGATCTGAAAGACGGCATACCCATGTAGCTTACTAATGAATAAAATGTATAAAAAAAACTGATATCTGACACGTTTTATGATGAAAGCCTTTCCAAAAAGCATTGAACATGGGCTATGACCAACTATGTTGTGCTCCATGTACCCAATGTTGACATTGTGACATGACACGACTAAACTACCAACACAACAAAGAGGAGCTAGGAAAAGGAAATTAACTACGTGTTTAAGTTGTGAAGGAGCAAACACAGCACTACAAATGTCGTCAAGATTGAAGAAGGCAAAAGATATTTGTTGCACAGCTGAACGCTGTATCACATCATGAACTGGCTGATCTCAATTCACAACACGCGTCCATCCATTCCACATCAGACATTCTGACTCATGCACTCCCCACCACAATTATTCTACTAATTACTCCACTATCGTCATCTCCACATACCCAACCCGAGTTAAAACCGCCAACCACTTGAGTGCAAAAAACACAAAAGACCTTGCCACAGCACCAGCAAATATTAAGCAATAAATATTGTGTCTTAACTAAATTATTTATGTGGCAGTGGTCTGCAGATGCATCCAGTAGTGTAGCCACCACTGGATGCCACATCCAACATCCATTTGGTTGCTAGTACATGGTGCTTTTTACTTTTTACTTATTTATTCAGGCTAAAATGACGTGATTGTCTCATGTCTCATAATTGTATCCCAGCCAAAAAAGTATTGGTATTAATACCTCATTCATTGTCCAAGCCAGGCTGGCAGCTCATACAAAAATAAGTAAGGGATAATGCAAAGAAATAAGGAAATAAGCCCCGCCAGGGCGAACCGGACACGGCGAAGCCCTGAAGGGCGAAGCAAGACCCTTTGTTTTCGATAATGACCAGTGACGTTCTTAACATTATCCCGCTTATTACACGGCTACTTGCCAAAACGAAAAAATAATTTCACACGGTGTCTTTTTACAATTCATTTGTTACCAGCATTCATAGTGTTGCTCAGCAGAGAAATAGTCTGCCAAAGACGTTGACGTCGCTTAGCAACCGAATACACTGGGGTTGATAAGCAGCATTGAGAAGAACGTGTAATAATTCATAATAATTTAACTCAACTTTTTTGTCTTTATAAGTGGTGGGTACAAAATTTATCTTGACGAAAACTGGTGGGTACTCGTCCCCAGCGTAATCTACGCCTATGGGATTTTGGCTCTTTGAGGACGCATCGATGCATCCTTGAAAAATCTTGGAATTCTCAAAACAAAGGACGCGTAAAAGGCACGAATTTCCGAGGGTTCTCAACATTGGAACAGTGCTTGTCGGTGTTCTATGACGTGGCGTCCTTAAAATGGCGGCAGTTGAGCATGCTTCCTTCACATTGGGAAACAGCCTATATCTTTAAATACTGTAGCGACCCAGCAGGACTATGGGGAGGATGAATGGGGAGTTTGTGGGGGGAAGGAGTTGCCCTAGTTCAGCCTGATAGGCGAAAGGGGGGCTGGAACAGCTAGCGAGTGTTCGGTATCGCCATATTGTCTTGGGCACTCCTCGAATCTCGTGGTTAGTTTGTACGGAAAGGATAATAAAGCCTGGTTCTCCAGTTAAACACCAGCCACTCCGTGTCCTCCTCATTCCGCTAGTTAGCCCCCGCAGTGTCGGGCCGCAAACGCTACAATACATCAGAAATACCTCAAATATTTTTTCCAAAAAAAACTGTTAGCCTTAACCTCTGCACTAAATAACTTAATCCCCTCTAGAAGTAAATGAACACACATACAGCAACTATACTAGAAGTACATCTTACATCTTAACATACAACTTACTTTGGATACGGGTGACAATGACAATGTTTGTTTTAGCCAGTACCCGGTCATTTTACAAAATCAAATGTGTGTTATGCATATATTTACCTGGTATAATTGAACTCGAATCTGAGAATGAGAATGAAATCTCACCGGGAAGCCGAGGTTGGCGGATCGAGGGAGGACAGCAGTGACTAAACAGACTAATTAAACTGAATAATATTAGTTGTGAATGTTATTCAAGTCACATTATTAATATTTTTGATAGCCAATTCCTAAAAAAATAAAATAATCTAAATCGCGTCGACTGCGATTCAGCCTCTGCTAACTGAGCTCTGGCTCCACCTGCAGGCGAACGAACGAACTACAGGAACTGACTACTGAGGTTTACCAGGGCTTTAATCGAAAAATAAATGGATAGTTTAGAATACAGTTCAGTAAATATTTTCCTCAACTTTTATTTTCTTTGAAATAAACACACAAGCAATCACACACACGCCCATTCATACTCAAAAGGCACACCATATTTAGGCCGAAACCCCACTAAACCGTTTAACAAATTATACAGTGGAAAAAGCCTATTATCTTATCTTTGATCTTGTTTATTAGATTACTGATTTATTATTTATTATTTTATTTGTTTATTGATACTATTAGGATGCTGGAAAGTCGGGGAGAGACTCTCGAAAGATTTCCGTTTCCGTTACATGCTTTGAATAAATAGCTTGGACCATTTCGTTTAAAGCGCCACATTTCCTCCCGGGTGGTTGATCTGATCCCTGCCTTGTTCTTAATCAAAAACAGCTTAAACAGCTCACAGGAAGCCCTGGCTCTGGGGTAGACGGAAACAAGTCCGGATCATCTCCGGACTCTAGAGCCCCAGCAGCCCCCGTGACTCCTGCCTCACTGCCGACGCGCTCTTCCGCTCGGATGTTCTTACTTTCCACCTGTCCGGGGCGACAAAGGGTCCTCGGTTCCTCCTTACGTCCTGTTAGGAGAATCTGTCTGACAGGTAGGCGACGAGCCGCAGACAGGATCACCTTCAGCGACGCTCCGCTGGTTTGAGACCGGTACTGTAACCGCTCGCCGAGGAGGAGAGCCGCGCCGGGAGGGAGACGCGATCGCAAAGCCATTCCCTCATAAGATATATGCTATTACTCGTATGAAGTAAGATTATGCGTTTGTTATTTTCGTGATAGTCTGTTTAACACCGCCTCTGGTTAAATGCCAACTGGAGCCCCTTGGCGTGCCGTTCATTGCAGCCTGACGAAGACACCGTTAGGAGCGTTTCTCGGTCCTCACCGGCAGCATCGCCCTTGTCATGCTTCTGTCCTCCCATTTCGAAGTAACGGGGATATGCAGGTACCTCCCCAGGCCTGTCACCCTAGCCCTCTGCAGCGCCGCCCTAATGTACTACCTATGGGCTCGCAAATGCCAGGTTAGTGGAGGGCTGGGGAGAGCTGTCACACCAATTTTTTTTTTAGCGGATTACTGTCTGTTTGTTAGCCGGTAGGCCTAATCGAGTACGACCCACTTCTTCACTAATCTGACAGTAATTCACGTTAATTTTTGCAGTTAATCCATTGATCCATCCGTCCAGATATCCACATTTGAATTTATTTGCGGTGTTGTGATTCAGGCACCGGTGCTTGTGTGCGGTGATGCGTTCCGGGATTTCCTCCACAAGCACTGCCCCGCAGTGGTTCACCGCTTCTGTCCCACGCCCTGGTGCTGGGGCGGCCGGCTCCAGACGCTGCTCCCGCTGCTCATCAAGTCCAAACCCCATGTCACCTATCGCAAGTAGGACCCCTCTTCTGACTGAGACCCTATATTATATATTATATATATCCTATGTTTCTCGATCTGGCTGAGGCTGGCAGTGAACCATTCAGTTCTGGGGTTCACCAGTCAAATCATCTTCCAGAGAATTTGAATGTGTTTTGTGTGGGGGATTAAACAGTGTTATAACCGCCCTATACACAGTGAGGCGCTGCGGACGGCGGACGGCGGTCGGATCTCCCTGGACTGGGTGGACAATGTTTCCAGCGAGGCCTACCCTTCGTCTGCCAGGCGCCCCACCGTCCTCATCCTCCCCGGGCTGACCGGGAACAGCCAGCAGCTCTACGTCTATCACGTGGTCAGCCAGGCCACTCGCCGTGGATACAGGTCAGTTGAGACTGCTGACCCTCGTCCAAACTGCCTTAAGTCAATGTGTATGGCTAATTAATGGCACAGTGACTGATCGCGTTGTTGACATTCATAGGACAGCATGCAGCAACAAAAAAGGGAGATCATCAATGCAAACCAGTGTTAAGCAAAGGGTTTTATACAAGGATGCAAAGCCCATATAGTGGTGGCCGCTTTACTGCTCGTGGAGAGTAGAGTGGGAGAGTGATGTGGCAGGACTTATAAAGATGGCCCAGGTGAACCATATCACCTGGTGACCCTAGAGCTCTGCTCCACATGCTGATGCACAGACCTTTGACACACATTCACAGACACTGCATTGACCTTTGTATCGTACGTCAATATTCGACAGGACAAGACCGGCCTGTTATCAAACACCGTACAAGTAGTACTGTACCGTACTTTAAAAAAAATTTGATGCAATAAAAGCACAACATTTTTATATAAAATATATATAATATCATTTAATTAATAATAATAATTATTATAATTTTTTAATAATAACTCATTGAAATCTCAAGAGAAAAGTCCCAGTCCTGCGGGCATGGCAGGGCAGAGACGAGGAGACAGATGGACTGAGGGACCTACAGCCAACACAGGGGCAAGATGTTGCGTAGTTTGGTTTCTTGTGGCTCTGTTGAGGCCCAGGATTGAAGTTCTCCTCCCACATGTTCCTCTCTCTAGGTGTGTGGTGTTCACCAACCGAGGCTTCGATGGAGAGGAGCTTCTGGTGAGACCAGTGTTCATGTAGAACTCCAACTATCGTTAGTAAATCTGCAGTGTGTGTTCCATGTGAGACCAGTAGTCATGTTAGTATTTACATGCTTGGCAATGTTGGAATTCAAAAACAAAATGTGCCTCAAAGGTTCGAACCCATGACCCTGTGTCATCCCTCATACCAGTTTTATAGCTAGAGATGAACTATGTTCCAGCTGGTGAAGCCTCTGACCATGTTTATGTTTACCAAACCAACTAGTAGCCTTGGGCTGACAAACAGAGTCACAGTGGATTCCTTAGTGCTTCTCCACTTCCCTTATAACTTCCCCTTGGTGCTTTGAAGACTTAGTTATGAGGTTCATATTCTGTGTCTTGTAACTCTTCCCATGAGCATGAATTATTAAGCATCACCTCCATGCGTGTCTGAGGGTCAGCCTGAATCTTTGACAACACGCCTATGATAGCAACGACAACTACTAACAAACTCATCAATTCAACTACAGTACATCTCAGGATCAGTCTAAGTAGTCTTTAAATGTTCCCTTTGCTTTGAAATGGTTTAAGGGCAGAGGACAGCATGGCCCTCCAGCTTAGTAGGTTGCTGTCCATGTCACATTACTCTTAATTATTGATATTTTAAAACCCTTCCACCATCTGCAATAACGATTTCTTTGCAATCAATAAATCCATCCACTTCAAATTTAAACTTCATTACCCCATAATGCACTGGAAGTGGACATGGTCTGTTAACAGAACATAGACGTAGATGGTACAAAATAAATCGTGCATACAAGCAATCCATCAATGCGTTAACACATCAATACATTGATTCTGGTTGTCAGTGACTGCATGGAAGGCACTTCTAAAAAGCCCTAAAAAATCCACTAAATTGTCATGATGTGGCGTGTGACGTGAAGTAAATGAATGTCAGTGTGTGTGTCTGTGTGAGCGGAGCCAGTCGGTGGTTATAGTAATTCCTCCCTTCAACAATACAACCCAGCCCCCTGACCTCATGCTCCTCCTCCCCAGACACCCTACACCTTCTGTGTTGCCAATACTGCAGACCTGGATCATGTGATCCTCCATGTTAAAGCTCTCCTCCCACACGCCCCCTTGTTGGGTGTTGGGGTCTCTATGGGCGGGTAAGTGTCCTTTTGAATTTGGTTTTGGTGTATGGGTTAGTGTATGTAGGTATACTATGTTCTCAATTTGTTTATTTTTTAGTTTTCTTGTGTTTGTGTGGGAAATCTTTTACAAAAACTAGCTAATAACCGATCGATGGACCAATAAACCGACTGACCAATCAGACAATAACTGCTAAATGAATAAACACAGTCAAATAGAAATAGAATAGAAACAAAACCTTTCTTTGACATGAACACTACCTTTTCTCACCCTGTGTCTCTGAAGCATGCTGGTACTGAACTACCTGGCCGATAAGGGCCCCCGGTCCGGCCTGGTGGCCGCCCTCACCCTGTCTGTCTGCTGGAACACGCAGAAGTCCGCAGAGTCGGTGGAGCGGCCAATCAACTGGCTGCTCTTTAACCGCCAGCTCGCCGCCAACCTGTGCAGCGCCATCAGCAGGTCAGACCAGCCGCCCCTCTCCCCAGCCATCCCTTCAAAGAATTATAAATGTATAAATTATAAATAAATTATAATAAATGATAATAATATTTTTTAAAGGAACCGTAAAGTGCTGGACAAAGTGGTGGACATAGACCATGTGATGAAGGTACAGGCTTTTCCACGTCCTAACAGCCCTAGAATGCATGCTTTCCTTTCAATATAACCCCCTTTTTACGATTTAAACTCTGGCACATGGCACTTATTATGGTGGAGACATATTATGGTGTAAACACTAAGTAAACATAGTATATGAGTTCCAGAAAACATGTTTTTGAACTGCTACTCCCCTCTGTTTCAGTCCCCTCAGAATGTGATATTTATGGTGTCTGTAGCTTTCATGCAAATCCCGAAGCTGAGCCGCAGGACTGCCGCCGAAGCTCCCCCGCCGCCGAAGCTCCCCCGCCCGAGCTGTCGGATTGCCGCCGAAGCTGCAGGCCTCCGTCGGGGGAGCTCGACGGAGTCCGGCAGCTCCACCGGACTGCCTGCAAGGCAGTCACACGGCAAACTGACAAATGAGACATCTATTTTTGTATGGAATCTCCCTGCTTCTGAAATGCGCGAACATCTCCGCCCAGCGCTCGCCGCTGGTCCATAAAATCATATCTATGCTCTGATTGGAGGGGGATGGCGAAGTGGTTGGTAATATTCAAATGTGCCCCCTTTCTACGTATGAGGGGGGCGCCGAAACTGACTGGCTCGTTTGGTAACTGTAGGCGGGGTACTTTCAGAAATGCATATCTCACTCAAAAAAGCATGTACAGACCTATTTCAAAGTTAGTATGTGTGGGAGACCCAAAACAATACCCCAAATCCCAGAAAAGGTCTTGTTTTCATAATATGTCCCCTTTAAAAAATAGTACTTAGCCTTGTGTAGTGTCTTATCCTACCTATGTTTGTTGTAGACGGGGAAGGGGTTAACCTAGCAATTGTAAGTGCTTGGCACTTGTTTCTATGAACATCCTTACTTCACAGACAGTACCGACCGATATATTGTTGTTTCTCTTTCTTCTGACAAATGTACTTATTCTAAGTCCCTTTGGATGAAAGCATCTGCTAAATGACTTAAATGTAAATGTAACTCCCTTTTACGTTCCCGTAGTGAAGAATCTCTTCCTGTTTCTCTCTGATCCATGTCCAGGCGCGCACCATCCGTGAATTCGACGAGCGCTTCACCTCTGTGGTGAACGGCTACAAGTCGTGTGCGGACTACTACAGCGAGGCCAACCCGGACATCAAGCTGCCCCGGACATCCACGCCCGTCCTCTGTCTCAACGCCGCCGACGACCCGCTGTGTCCCGGGAGCAGTGAGTGGACCGGGGGTCTGTGATCCACGGGCACCAGGGTGGGCAGGGTGGTGGAGACGGTGGGCTAGGGGAGGGGGTTCCAATTAGAGCCTGGATTTTAGGCAGATTTATTATTTTGTTATTTTTGATCTGCCGATATTTTATGTGTATCCTTGGGATTTGCTAATCTGATGTTTGATATTTTGTTAATAAAAATCTGTTGCATCCATGTTTCCCATTCGTCTAAACCTGCCTGACCCTGACTGGTTCTGTACCCCCTGGCCTCTGACCCCTTGTCCCATCACCCCCCCCCCCCTCCTCCTCTCATAGGCCTCCCCATGGCGACAGTGCAGCACCTGACCAACATCGCCCTGCTGGTGACGGCCCACGGGGGCCACCTGGGCTTCCTGGAGGGCCTGCTGCCCCGGGGAGAGTGCTACATGGACCGGCTGGCCGGGCAGTTCATGCAGGCGGGCTTCGAGCACACGGAGGAGCTGAGGCAGGCGTGTGGCAGGCAGCAGGAGGTGGGTGCCTGACCCCAACCGGTTTGGGTTCGGACCCAGGAATACAGGGTGCACAACAGCATATTAGTATGATTAGTATTATTTCATTTGTAGAAGTAGAAGTAGTGGTACTGGTAGTTGTAGTACTAGTCATTTTAATATTAATATTATGATATTATTTTTGGGATATAATTACGGTTTTATTATGATATAATTATGATATATATCATTATGATATAATTATGATATATATCATTATGATATAATTATGACATAATATAATTATTTTTAGCATTATTCTATTATTATTACTAATTATTATATTATTATGATATAATAATAATAATTATATTTATTATCCTTATTATTTATTTATATTATTATAAGTAGTATAATAATATTATTATTAATAATAATAATAATACTTATTATTATAATTATTGTATTGTTATTGCTATTATAATTATTATATTCTTAATATTATCCCACTTTCATAGCATCATCACTCATGCATTGTTTTACCTTAGTGGTAAACCGCCTGGTTTTTAGCTCATGTCCACCACGCACAGAAGGAACCATTTAGGTACCTCAGAAGGTGAACTGTAGTGTCTGCAATTCCCCACCGTCCATCTCACCTGCACCAACACAGCCTCAGATTCACTGCTATAAAGGCCTTTCATTACGTTCTTCTCACAAGAAGTTTGGTAAAATCAAAGAATTTTACAGCAGAAAGTTTTTATTAAATGCCAGTTTGGATTGTGGGGTTCTGATGTCAATGCAAGTCAATAGTTTTTGATCATTTTTTCCAAAGATGTCATTGCTGTTTGCTGAATATGTTTGTCATATTGCTTTTATGTGACTTTATGACATTGATGTGACATTATGCCTATTTTCATTGAAACAGAATGCTGTAATTATTTATTTTCCTTGTAATGTTTGACAAATAACGTTTTCCTAGAAATACAATTTCAAGGAAATCAGCTAATAATTAACACATGTATATACTACTTGTAGATTGTATCGGTAGTCACCAAAAACAATCAAGTATCTAATATAAAGATGGCATTTACATTAATTATTAATTATCAATAAAATATAATAAAAGATTTAGTGAAAGGTACACATATTCTCCTTTAGTTTGACCACTGTGGCCTTTCTCAGGGTTTAGCGTTCAATAACTGTTTTATTCTATTGTAGGCCTATATCATCCGCAGTACTGCATTTACGACCATGAATGTGTGCCTAAGGCACCATGGCTGCTGTTTTGCTCTGTATATTAGTGCACAAGTCGTCGTGCAAGAGGAAGTACGACTCAATAGCCTATCGGACGGGGAAGTAAGAAACAAGGAAGCTGTCAAATATTTGCACTACCAGTTGTCACGGGCATTAATAACCACTTCAGAATCATGCGATTCCGTCCTGCATTGTGTTTATTTTTGTAACAAATGAAATACCAGCCATGCTTATGCCACTGCTAAACCATTGCAATATCAATCCCAGCTTGGCAGCTCTTGAATGAACTTCTCTCACAATGACCACTATTTGTCATCGCAAATGTCAAATGTAAAAAATATTAAACTGTAAACTATTAAACTGAAATAAAATACGAATCATATTTCACGTCTTTTATTTCGATTTCATCCACATGCACAAAGACAAGACGAGAATCCGCACACGGTCATAAATTAATCCTCTCTCCTTATCGGGTTGCGTTCTCCGCAGGCTGAACCCTCCGCTTCCTGTTCAGCTCGGCTGTCCGCACGCCCCTCCTGAGGACCACACCATTGTTTTCTTTGGGCTGCTTGTTTGCAGCGCGGCTTTAACCTCAAAGCAGGAAAAGGTCGCGACAGGCATTGTTGTCGGGTGCGTTCCTTCACACCGTGAGCCGGCCCGACCCAGACCCGTGTTTAATCACAGCACCTGCAGCTCAACACCAGTGTGTTTGGGAGATTGATTAACCCGAGAGACTGACGATGATTAACAAGAGGGCCATAAAGACTCGAGTTGCTGGCCACCATGGGAATACTTGAACGTCTCCTCGTTAAGAGTTCTTTAATGAGGCCCTAGGGCCCTGGGCCGTTCGCAGCGCAGTGGAAAAAACATGTCCTGATATAGAGGTGACATTTTCCAGACATTTTAGATTCCAGATCCGGATTAGATGTTACGTCAGGTGCACAGGGAAACGAAGGTGCGCTGGGTAGATTTGCATCACTCACACCATGGCTTCACTATGGATGGGTAATGTGTTTTATGGAATGGAATATGAAGCAATTTTTTCTTTGAGCATTCAGATTTTCTGCGTTAAATGTAGGGTAGGCAATATTATATTTATCTCTCCAAAACGACCAAAACGAGAATTAGTTTTGTTTTAAATTACACTATATTTTTGTATAATTTATTATTTTGAAGATATCTATTTAGCATTTAATATTTTATTTTGTTTCGTTTTTAATATAGGTATACTTTTTCAAAAAATAAATTCCCAGGTTTAAATAAAAAAACAAAAAAATCCCGTTCCCATCATATTTATTCCTTAGTACTGGGCAGCTATACTCCTCCCTCCTCCCTCCTCCCTTCTCTCTCCTCCCTCTTTCTTCCTCACCCCCCCATCTCCCCTATCTTCTCCCACCTGATGGGAAGGGTGGAGTCTCAGAGCCTGGTGGTTAATGATTCAATACTGGAGCTGCTGAGATTGATAGAGAGATATATTGAGAGAGAGAGAGAGAGAGAGAGAGAGAGAGAGAGAGAGCAAGAAAGACAGATAGCGAGAGAGACAGGGAGTAAGAGAGTAAGTGAGAGGGATATACAGAGAGAGAGATAAATAATGGCATAGGGACCTGACGATAGCAGAAGGTGAGGGTCCTGCCAGGAGAAGCTCAGCGTGTGTGTGACTGTGAACCGGAGGGATCGCTGACAGCTCCTTATTGCTTGTATCTGCACAGGTGTGTGTCCGGTCTGCATGGGGTCAGCGAGTGCATCCCGGACATTTTCCGATCCACTGCCGATCCCAAACGATTCACCTGGCTGCAGCGGGCCGAGACCGGCAGTACCTGCGGAGCAGAGACGTCTACACACACTCCAGACGAGCCCTTTGACTGCTACAGGTTGATCTGATACCGATCACAGGATCTGGACTTGAACCCTCCTAATCTCCTCCACCAGCCTCAGGTGAGTCCAGCTCTGAAAGTATCTCTGCAGGTCTTCTGTACTATAGGGGTTTGGGTGTTAAGGTAGACCGGGAACATGTATGCTTTTGACCCTCTGGCTCAGATTATCACAGCTTTAACATGTGTTGTTCGTTTTAGTTTGTTTAATTCGGGAATCACGCAATTGTATTGAAAGTTGTCAAAGTGTCCGAATACAATGGCATGACGTTTATTGTAAAAAGTCCCCATGCTCCCCTCGCCCATTCCTTCAGTGTGTCCCCATGAGCATCGTAAGCTCAGCCTGTTTTATGCAGCAATTACAACATGTATGCCACCGGTATTACGTAATGTTGTGTAACTTTCCATTGTGGCCCGAGCCATGGGCCATAAAGGATTAACACATAATACATAATACAGCTGCGCCGCATTTTCTATATTTTCTTTACTTTTACTCTGAGCTTAACCCGAAAAAGGACATTCATGTGTTCCCGTCTCACAACATGAGTAATGTTGAGGTTTTTCAGGTACTTGTGAGTGTTAAAAAGGCAGTTTGATTCTCCTGCAAGGGCAATCAAACTGCCTTTGGTCACCGGGACAACAGTGCAATAAAAGTTTAATTGGATTTGGTTTGTTGACTGCAACACAATGTCGTTCCCATGTAACACAGTTTCACTCATCGATTCTTCACTGATTGAATATCCGCATATCTTCAAGAACTCCCACTCCTTTTAAGACACAGGCAAAGGCTGGATCTTTCCAGAACAAGCCCGCCTCTAAGCCCTCTCACATGGAGAGAATGGTACTTCAAATAAATTAAAACTAGCTTTACGAAGTCCATCCACATAAATACCACAGCAACAGCCCCCAATGTCTATTCATCAATGGGCCCCATCTCTATCTGGTCGTAGTTCTGTCGCTCATAGACAGAGGGTTCAACCCCACCTCCGATGTCCAATGTCCAAGGTGAGACTGTGGTGATTGGGGTCAACTTAATGATTATAGTCAAACAAACTTGGGTCGTGCCGCCCTGAGTATTTATGCAGGTCTGATTGATAGTGCAACGCCAGGGTTTAAACTGATGCAATGTGTTTGATGTGTCAATATGGAAGACGCACACGCACACACACACACACACGCACACACACACACACACACACACGCACGCATGGAGATATGCATACACACACACTCACACACACACATGCACACACAGACACACGCTACTTTTAATTGACAGCTAAAGGAAAATGGTGGTCATTTATCACAATCAGGGCTTTTGTATACAGATCGACGGAAAGGTCACCAGATGGGAGGAAATTGTATTTTGTGTGTGTGTGTGTGTGTGTGTGTGTGTGTGTGTGTGTGTGTGTGTGTGTGTGTGTGTGTGTGTGTGT
>JAOPJL010000097.1:2411834-2422727 GCA_027123545.1 Trisopterus esmarkii | reverse complement strand
TGTGTGTGTGTGTGTGTGTGTGTGTGTGTGTGTGTGTGTGTGTGTGAAAATATATTCTCCATAATTTTCTATATTGAAACTATATTGAAAATGATGGAGAGAATTTTTTTTTTTAAATATAGAAAAATTCTGGAGAGAATATGTTCGATATGTTCGATATGTACGATCTGGGGAGAGAACGCAGTGAAACACAAACACAACACAAACACAACACACTTCGTCTGTAACAGGAGGTAAAGAGAATAGAGAATATTTTTTTTGAAAAAAGGAGGTTTAGAAAATGATTGAGAGAATATATTTTTTGAAAAAAAGAGGGATAGAAAATGATGGCGAGAATATATTTTTGGAAAAATTGAGGTATAGAAAAATGGAGAGAATAAAAAAATCAAGAAATAGGAGGTATAGAAAATGATGCAGAGAATATATTTTTGAAAAAGGAGGTATAGAAAATGATGGAGAGAATATATTTTTTGTAACTGTGTGTGTATGCAATTACCTACAAATGTGTGTGTATGCAAGTAACAATGTATCAACTTCCATTGTGGAAAAGAACGTCAGAGACAACAAGATCCAGGATCTTTTCCAACAACTGTGCCTTCGGCGTGTTGATATTCATAGATGACAACAAACACTCCTTAACTGGCCACCAGCCAGACACCCTGCACTCGTCAATTATATATTGGCCATGTTTTAATTGAGGCTATATTCTTGCCATAAGATAAGGATGCTGATTAAGGATAGGCGAAGGCGATAGTGTATCAGTGGCCTACATCCAATTCATGGTGTAGGACGCTACACAACCTACTTTTAATTATATTTGAAGGAATGTTGGTAAATTGGGATTGAATAGCATGATATTATACATTAAATGATGTATACAGCATTGCTGATACAAGCTGCTTAAAACACTTGTTTGTTTTTAATTGCTGTTTCCTTTCAGAACAATTGATGTTGGAAATACATATTATGTAACCTTTGTAACATTTACCATAACATACATTCAATTAAAATAGAATCATACTGTGACAGATATAGGTCAAATTAACTGAGACATACTATTTTTATGTAGGCTATCTAGACTAAGGAACTTGTGTTTTCTATAATAAGATATAAGGGGCAACAGTATGATTATTGTTGACAGGGAAATGAAGAGATGCTACTGTATCAATCTACACTTTTGTAAGTTTAGTTTTATACATGACAGCATGTATTATTTAGAACTAAATAATGTGCTGAGTATTGTATATGAAATGATTCAGAGAATCTAAATGTTGTGGCAATGGTGAACATTATGTATAGTGACACGCGCTGCACGTCTCAGTTTTGGGGGCACTGGTATAAGTGTCTTTTAAAAATCAGTCATTAGATTATTATGTTTATTTTTTTATTATTATTTTATTGTGTGATTCTTAATGCTTTGTACTGTGTGTCCTGCTTTTACTTTTGTATGGACCTTGAGTCTGAAATAAAGCTTATCTATCTATCTATCTAATAAGATATATCTATATCTATATATCTATATATCTATATATAGATATAGATATTTATATATCTATATATAGATATAGATATAGATATATATATATATAGGGGTAACCACATTCACCAGTTTTGAACATGGAGGAGAAAGCGATGTTACAGCAAACAGCTGTCACTTCACTTGGGGTCCATATCATTTCTCCGACGCTCCATTGTTCCGACCTCTCGGTCGTATGCAGACTCCTCAGGCTGCTCTGCAGCGGATTAGTGTTAGTAGGGGTAACTAGTGTTACCCCTTACGTTTTATTCGACCGCAGCCGATGAAAAGCGACAGTGTTACCCTTATGTTTTTTCAACAACGGGCGATAAAAAACGACAGTGTTACCCCTTACGTTTTATTCGACCGCCGCCGATAAAAAGCGACAGTGTTACCCCTTACGTTTTTTTCGACCGTGGGCGATAAAAAATGACAGTGTTACCCCTCATGTTTTTTTTCGGCTGAGGCCGATAAAAAATAACAGTGTTACCCCTTACGTTTTTTTCGACTGCCGCCGATAAAAAAAGCGACAGTGTTACCCCTTACGTTTTATTCGACCGCGGCCGATAAAAAGCGACAGTGTTACCCCTTACATTTTATTCGACTGCCACCGATAAAAAAATCTACAGTGTTACCCCTTCCGCATTTTTTCGACCACGGACGATAAAATGCGTCAGTGTTACCCATTATATTTTATTAGACTGTCGTTTTTTATCGGTCGCGGCCGAAAAAAACTTAAGGGGAAACACTGTCGCTTTTTATCGGCCGCGACCGATAAAAAGCGACAGTGTTACCCCTTACGTTTTATTCGACCACCGTCGATAAAAAGCAACAGTGTTACCCCTTACGTTTTTTTCGGCCACGACCGATAAAAAGCGACAGTGTTACCCCTTACGTTTTTTTCAACCGCTGGCGATAAAAAACGACAGTGTTACCCCTTCCGCTTTTTTCGACCGCCGCCGATAAAATGCATCAGTGTTACCCCTTACGTTTTATTCGACTGACACCGATAAAAAAATCGACAGTGTTACTCCTTCCGCATTTTTTCGACCACGGACGATAAAAAGCGACAGTGTTACCCCTTACGTTTTATTCGATTGCAGCCGATAAAAAGCGACAGTGTTACCCCTTACGTTTTATTCGATCGCAGCCGATAAAAAGCGACAGTGTTACCCCTTACGTTTTTTTCGGCCGCGACCAATAAAAAGCGACAGTTACCCCTTACGTTTTTTTCAACCGTGGACGATAAAAAAAAAGTAAGGCAAAGTAACTTTAAATGTATCTCAAGGTGGAAGCGTGTGGCATAGTGTGCAGGCCGCTATCACATCCAAGCCACATTAGTGTTTGTCTTTTCCTGGAGGTTTTTCATCAAGTGTCTAAGTGACTGATCCTGGCTTAATGTGCAGTCTCTTGCTACCACCTAGTGGCCATGGCATGAAAACACATCTCACAAATGACTGTTCTGAAGACATCGGCGAGATATGGCTGTCATTGTCAGGCATAGGTCATGTAAAGATGTTTTATTTATCATATATGCAGAGTATTATTATTGCACTCGAATATTTAAACAATTTTGAATGACAGTAGCCACAGTTATAATTGTGATTACTGTAATAATAAAAAACAAAATCCAAACTATATGTTTTTAAGGCCTGTTTTTATTTTTAAATTCTCTTTCCACATTTTAAAGACAAAGATAATAATAATTGTGTGACCATGTGAGCTGACAACAATGTCCTGTTTGGCTTCATCACCCTCATCCATAGCATCAAGCACTCCCTTCAGCCGCTCCAACCTCCACCTCTCTTTCACAGAGAGTCTGAAGACCTCCATGCTGGGGCCTGGACTGACCCCTGACCCCTAACCCCTACGTTGGTCTTCTCCTGGCCAGAAGGCCAGCAATAGTCCTGCAATTCTGCTTTTATAAACAAAGGTTAACAGAAGTTTGTTGGAATTTTGTTGTAAGCAGATGCACATCTCTACATGCATACATACATACATGAACATGTAATCATCCATCCATAATAGTAAGTAAGTAAAACTTACTCACTAACTTACTTACTTGCTTAACCCTAACCCTAACCCTAACTATTTATATAGCACCTTTTTGACACAGAGATCCAAGGTGCTTTCAAAACAACAAATAGATCATATATACATAATATTTTTTGTGTGTACATCACACGAACTAACTACTAACCTTCCGTTCCAAAGTTATTTTGCTAACCATAACCCTAACCCTAACCCTGCCCCAGAATATATTCATTTGCATATATGCATGCATCTGCGGTCAAACCAAAACAAACCCGATCCCGCCTCTTGGGAACCTCTACCCTACGTCATATCCTGCCCCTTGCAAGCCCGCCCCCCTAAACCAGCCGGAGATTCTACTGATGACTGAGCGACACTGATCTCATATCGCATATCAAGTGTGAATAAGTGTGAGTGACCCTCATGGTCGAACCTCCTGCTCTACAAATGTGGAGAAAAGACGGAGGACATATGTGAAAACGGCTAATGTAATCCACCTTAAATCCGGATCAGAGGCGCTCGCCATCGAATTACCGCTGCTCTTGAGCAGGATTACATTATTGGGTTACACCTATACTGCACTTATACGCCTACACCAGCGCAGTCTGTTGACCTAACTTCATTTCTACATGTGGATGCACTTTATGTAACGATCAGGAAACCATTGTTTTGCTAATGCTAACAACTTTGTTTTTCCCCATTTCCAGTCCCTCTTTTTCAGTGCCTGTATTTTCTTATAACCTAAAAAAAAACTTAAAAACTAAAAAATGTATTCAAATAGCATCTATCATTTTCACAAATCCACCAGCCTCACACTTAAGTTTACAATAAGTTAATGGGTTAGTGTGTGTGTTTATTTCCAGCACTCAAGCCAAACACTTTTCAACTGTCTCTACTGTACATACTGTTCTTTACTGTAAACCTCATCTCTATCTGTATATGTGCTCTGCTGTATATTTTGTCTACTGTGTGTACCTCTCTGACCACCCGGTTCTCAGTGGGAATCCACTTACAGGAGGATTAGGGGGCTAAGATGTCTACAATGCAGCTTGGAGAGAGAGAGAGAGAGAGCGAGCGAGAGCTAGAGCGAAAGAGAGAGCGAGTGCGAGAGCGAGCGCGAGAGAGAGAGAGAGAGAGAGACTCGTGGTGGTGGTAGCGGTGGAGGGGGGAGGGTGAGTAAGATGCAGTAGGAGTGAACCAAAGTGAAGGAGAAGCAGAGGACCGTGAGACGGGACAACCCAGTGAGGGGTATGGGGAGCGATCCCCGGACAGACATGCACCAGGGCCGGACTAGGAGATCAGAGACCGGGGTGAGTAGCGCCACAGTAGAAGAGACGACGGATACCATGCACCTTGACCCCCCCCCAGAGCTCCTTGGGTTCCTATACTCGCCCTAGCACCTGGCTGGACCGTGTTGTACTGTGAGCTGTAGTGTAGGTTCAGATTCAGGTTCAGGTTCCGTGGCTGGCTCCCTGGTGGGGTTCGTTTAGTTTAGGAGGCCTGAGAGACGCACGCAGACTGCGGTTTAGTGTTGGTTTAGTGTTGAAGAACACCTGTTACCTGTCACAGGTAATTTGGCGCGAGTTGGAGGCTCTGAGACCAGTGTGTATGTGCGTGTGCATGTGCGGGTGCGTGTGCAGGTGCGTGTGCGGGTGCGTGTGTGTGTTTATTGTCAGTTTGTTTGCTTACCCACTTAAGGACAGATTCACACTGAGAGGATCACGGTCTTAAGGTCATGAACCGCACGTGGCTGACGGAGCGGGACTCTTAGTCATCTTCCTTTCATCTTCCCCAAATCAAATATTTCAAAAAGAATACATCAACGGATGTCCGGGACTTAGTGTACCCTTGAAAAAGGAAGTTGAGTCTCCTCTGGAGTAATGGTGGTGGGCGACCATCAAGATTCATTTCTAGCGCTTAAACAGAACGGGGACACCCCACCTCTCTGCCCAGGGGGGGCTCAGCTGGGGGGGGGTGTCTCGCTCAGGGACACCTCGACACACCAGGGATCAACCCAGAAACCTCCCGGTCAACAGCCGACCCCCCCCCCTACCTCCTGAGCTACTGCCACCCTAACCTGACCCTCTACTGGAGACCTCCTAACCAAAGGGATCTTTTGCCTGGTCTCCCCCCGGTGCCTGCAGGGAGACAGAGCAGAGCCGTGCATGGGGCAGGCAGCCCACCCAGCTGCAGGCCTGCCTCGCTACACGCAGGCAGGAGCGCAGTAGCAGACCACCATGACCTCCGCGTCTCCCCTCCCCTTCCACACACCCCCCCCCAGCATGTGGACCGCCCTCTGTATCGTCTTCTTCCTGGTCCCGGGGGCTGGCGCAGACAGCCCGGACCCTACCACTACGCGCAACGGCGGGGGAGCCCAGTGTGGGGAGTATACCAACCAGGTACGGGCTATACCATGTGATTTTGGTAGGTGTGTGTGTGTGTGTGTGTGTGTGTGTGTGTTTTCGCTGTAGGAGTCGCTCAGCAGAGGCTGGAGAATGGCGTGAAGGTGGTTATGTTCATAGCTGTTCGACATTTCTATGAAGCCAAGTCCACATATTCCGGTTGTATTTAAATGTACATTTATGGAGAATTATAGCCACTAAACCATTTTAACTGCAACTTCACCTGCTAACGTGAACAGTTTGAAGAAGAATGAAGAAGAATACGTAAACATTGTTTGTATTCATTCACAAGATGGTCCAACAAGGTGCTTATTGAGGCTGAGAGCGGCAGAGTGTAATGGAATGGGCCTTGTGTTGACAGTGGATAGAAAACCACCACCACTTAGTTCTGAGTTCCGATCTTCCAGACCTCACCCACTTCTGAGAAACACAGCGTATGTGTGTGTGTGTGTGTGTGTGTGTTTGTGTTCTCCATTCTCACACACATGCAACACTTGTATCTGGATGTTGTTGTTGCTGTTGTGGTTGTTGTTATTGTGGATGCTGACACATTTGTATTTTAATCTACAACCCAACCTCCTCCCCCATTCATTCCCATAATCCCCATACCCACCCTCCATCCACCACGTCCACCCACCACCTCCACCCACCAACCTCATCCACCACCTCCACCCACCAACCTCATCCACCTACTCAACCCACCCTCCATCCACCACCCCCACCACCGCCTCCACCACCACCACTACCACTCCCACCACCGCCTCCACCACATCCACTCGCACCTCCACCTCTACCACCACCTCCACCTCCCCCACCACCTCCACCTCCACCTCCACCACCACCACTCCCTCCTCCACCCCACCGCCTCCACCAGGTGATGGAGGACGGCATGTGCCGGCTGGTGGCCACTCTGCCCCAGCTGGACGAGCAGCGGTGCCCGGACATGTTCCGGTGCACCGACGAGGTGTCCTTCTGGCTCCACGAGAACCAGGAGCGCAAGCAGCAGGTGACCGCCCTGCAGGAGACGGTGTCCAAGCTGCAGGAGGAGCTCAGGAGCCACCGGCACCGCATTAAGGCCCTGGAGCACCAGGTCGGTCTAACGGCGGTCTGCTTTATCAGAGGGGAGTGCTGGGTCAGAGGTCGGCGTGGTCAGACGCAAATCTACTAAATGATTTAGGCCCCGTCTGATTTAGGAAGGGTAAGTCGACGGAAGAATGACGTAGGTTTAACCAGGGGAGTGAGGAGGGAGGGAGGGAGGGAGGGAGGAAAGGAGAGGAGGGAGGGAGAATACATCTATTTGGGCTTGATATGACTCAAAATATTGTTTGTTTTTCTTGAGAGAAAACCAAACAGTTTGACTTTTTGTACGATTCTTCTTCTTGGCTCTGCTCTCTCTTGGTTTTGTCTATTGGTATCAGTACTGTGAGTTAGGAGAGAATACTTTCCATAAAACATCAAATCAATGATTATTATGATCAGAATTATCAGGCTCATCCTGCACCCCCAACGTGTGCCTGAACACAAACACACATTGCTGCTGTTCAGTCCAGTGGTCAGTGTGAGGAACACACACGTACACAATACACATGTATGTTCACGTGCCACATACAGTCATACATGGGAGGAACAAAGAGTAGAGTACATATGGTACATGTGAAGATACAAACATGTTATGTACATACATGTGAGACACATACAGTATAGAATACACACCGTAGAATACATACATGTAAGACACATACAGTAAGGTGCGATCATGTAAGGTGTGTCATATCTATAACGGACCTGCAGCTCCTCCGCCCACGGGGCCACTGACCTCACAGGTGCTGACCTTGCTGGCTAACGGGATTAGCCGGCGTCTGGGCCATGTGCCTCCTGCCGCAGCACGGTCCCCCGCCCCGGCCTGTTAGCCTGTTAGCATGCTCGCCTGTTAGCCTGTTAGTTAGCCCGGGAGGCTAGGCAGGCAGGCAGGTGGGATGGCAGCCAGCCCTAATGTGTGGCGAGGTGTGGGAAGGCGGGCAGGGGCAGAGCGCACCACGCACCACGCAGAGCCGCGCGGGGGTAATGGGAGTTAAGGTTATCCTTCCTATCCCGGGCTAGGAATAGACCGCAGAGCCTGCGAGGGACTGATAGCCTCCCAATGCGGAGCCGCTTGGGTCATACAGTAAGGTACAGACATATGAGATACATACGGTAAGGTATATACAGTAAGGTACAGACATATGAGATACATACGGTAAGGTATATACAGTAAGGTACAGACATATGAGATACATATGGTAAGGTATATACAGTAAGGTACAGACATATGAGATACATATGGTAAGGTATGTACACATAAGGTACACACAGTAAGGTACATAGATGAAAGGTACATCCAGTAAGGTACACACAAATTAGGTACATACAATAAGCTACATACATACATAGGAAACATATGGTAAGGTACACACATGAAAGGTAAATATAGAATCAGAATCCTAAAATCCTTTAATAATCCCAGGGGGAAATTATTTTCGTTACATCACTCCAGATATAAAAACGTCATATTATACAAACACCAAAAATAGAAATATATACATAGAAGCACAGTAAGGTACATACACATAAGATACATATGGTAATCTACATACAGTAAACTATATACATATACGATGTACAGTGGGATAGTATCCGTGGGATTAGCCTTTGATTGAGCCTATGGAGTGTGTCTGACCCCCATGTGCACAATAATAGACATACGGATGCATCACTAGTTTTTCTGACATATCCAGGATGGATACGTATGTCAACAAACATTGTCTACACGTCAATGTGTGTTGACACGCCGACGGCGTGTTTGTTGACATGTGGCCACCGCCCACTGCTGTGAGTTCTACTTGTTGACATGATCCTGTCTGCCGCGTCAGAATGAGGAGAAGCAGCAGGTGAACGCGACGGTGGAGCAGCACTTCAGCCAGCTGGAGATGCGCTACGCAGAGGCCACCAGCTCACTGCAGCTGCAGGGCTCGCTCATCCTGGACCTGCAGGTGACCCGCCCAGGCTGAGGCCTCCTCCTTCTTCTCCCTCTTCTCCTTTCTATTTTTTACCAGAGAGATACATGAACTGATGCCAGAGAGACTGGGTTTAGGTCGTGGGTAAGGACCAAGTTCCTTTAGGTTGGGTCGGAGTCCCGACGTGGGATAGGACCAAGTTCCTTTAGGTCAGATCGGACTCCCGGTAAGGACCAAGTTCCTTTAGGTCTGGTTGGAGTCCCGACGTGGGTTCCTTTAGGTCGGGTTAGAGTCCCGATGTGGGTAAGGACCATGTTCCTTTAGGTCGGGTTAGAGTCCTGACGTGGGTATCAGAGACTGTTGATCTTAAATACATTGCACTTTATAAATGCTTTTTTTTTAACTCTGCCTTTATTTTCTATCTATTTTACTTTGCACGTTGAGTCTGCCTTGTGTATGAAATGAGTGCTATATAAATAAAGTTGCCTTGCCTTCATCAACTAGCAGATTGGGCACTGGCTTCAAACGGAGTGTAATGGCTACTCACACTCAGGCCTGGTGGGCCAACAGCACCCCTTCAGTACTGCTGTGGTTCCCCACCTTCCTCTCTGGCTCTTAGAACGTCTGCGACATCACTCCAGCGCACACTAAGTTCTTAGTAGTAGTTTGTGGCTGTGAATCAGGAGGCAGCCAGCTCGTATGTACAGGATGTCGATGAGACCGTTTCCGCCGCAAAAATGAGTTTGCTAAAATGGTTCCTCAAATATCTCTAGCTTGTGTCAGCAATCTGCTGCGACACCAGATGAATGGTCTGGACCCTTGCATTGCGATCCACTGGCGCACTGACACAGACGATCATGAATATCATGTTGTGGTTCAGGACCAGCTCCACAACCTGACGGTGCTCATGGAGACGCTGAAGCGGAACCCTGGGTGCATGATCAACATCGTCAGACCCAACCCCCTCATGAACGCCCAGGAGGCCCTGCACCCAGGTACTGGCACGCACGCACGCACGCACGCACGCACGCACGCACGCACGCACGCACGCACGCACACACACATACATTATGTATGTGGGCACACACGCATGCATGCACACACATGCATCATGCATCTGGGCACACACACACACATTCACACACATGTTGGCACACACACACACAACCACACACACATGTGCACAAACACACAGTGGGCCCACACAAACACACAGGCATGCATGTGGGCTAACACAAAGACACACACACAAACACTTTTGGGTGCACACAGACAAAAACTGAAACGGGCACACAAACACAGACACACGCACGCGCACAGACAAACGCATGCACCAACACAGCACAAAAGTATAAAAAAAACACTACCCATGTCGACCATCAGGTGGTGCCAAAACCCAGCTGTAGTTCCTCAACTCACAGCTTCGCCTTATTCTCCTTGTCCCTCAGAGGTGCAGCATGTAAGGAGCTGTCCCATCGACTGTGCCACCATCTACTACAACGGGGTGAGGCGCTCTGGGCTGTACACGGTGGTGCCGGCCCACGGGGGCATGCCTGTGGAGGTCTACTGTGACATGGACACAGACGGTCAGTGGCCCCAGGCTTCCACTCACCATTCAGGCCATTAGCGGACGCTGGGGGCCACAGGGTGGGCTCAGGCCTTAGGGTAATCCAGCTCATGGATGCCTGCGGGTTAGGCAGCGGACATCGTACCCGGCACCTTATGAGAGCCTGCCTCTATGCAACACACACACACACACATGCACACACACACACACACCTCTCACAGACACAAACACGTCTCTCAAAAACAAACACAAAGTTACCACATGCACACACAGACACACATACACACATACATGTCTCTCACAAACACACACACACTTCTCACACACAGAAATGTAGAAACACACAGGTGTGCGCGACTATATCCAGGCCTTACCCTTGCTCCC
>JAOPJL010000097.1:2380603-2392067 GCA_027123545.1 Trisopterus esmarkii | reverse complement strand
CCTTCTCTTCCTCTTCTACTCCTCCTCTTACACCTCCTCCCCTTCTCCTCTCCTCCCCTTCTCCTCCCCTCCCCCCTTTTCGCTCCTCCTGCTCCTCCTCCTCCTCCTTTAGGAATGACTGGTTCCCATGTAACCAGATATAATCATAGCTACAGCATTACAATAATACTATTAATAATATACATAATAATGATAATGCCAATAATACAAAATAATGAAAGTCATAATCACAAGAATCATAGTACTCTATGAATACAATTACTAATATACATTTAATGACAGCAGTTGCCAGGGAAGTAAAATGTTATGAAGCATAAATCCCTCATATTTAAGATGTTTAAAATCAGGGGGATACTTATTTTGTTTTTAAATACTAAACACCTAGCAGCTTCTGCCCATCTTTGATTGTACCTTAACTTATTATTTTAATTTGGCCTCCACGTTCAAGCTTTCATACCTTTGACAGCTCACAGCTGGAGTCAAGAGACAGTCCCTAGTGACAGGATCCCGTTGCTGAGGCGATAGTCGCCCTCTAGTGGTCTAAAGATGGTAGTGCAATAACTGCCGGAATTGCGTTATGCTGATTCAGTCGAGGCCCTCTTGAGACAGCCTGCATGGGAGTAGTTTACACTCAACAAACCCGAGATACATAAAGAAAACAGTGAAACAAAAATGTATCTATCTATCTATCTATCACATGAGACACAAGATATAAATGTTAGGATTATCCTTGGAAACAACAGGGAAACACAACAAATGTAACTTTTACAGTAGACAAGGCTCTGGGATGAGTGGATGGGAAACCAGGGCATAAATACTGTGAGTTGATCAGCTGATAGTTGTGGAAATACTGACATTTTGATACGTTTGAGTTAATTACCTGCAGTAAACTTGAAGTAAGAATATATACTTAGAAAATATATAATAATTAGCTAGACGATGGATATAAAAATGCAAAATACAATGCAAATACAATGTAAAGACGTTAAATAATCACAGGTGCATGTCTTCTCCTTGTGTTCTTTACTATGCTCAAATTGGTGTGTTCGAGATGCCTCGTTCACCAGCGGCACGAGTTGCCAGGTGGGAAATACAGACATATGATATGTCCTCCATCTGTCACACACCGCGGGTGTCTCCGCCTATCACTGAAGGTGCTGCTCAGTGAGGTGAGCTGGCTCCGTCCACTCCACGCATCGACCTGGTACTGCCGTACCCCCAGGAACGGCACCGCTATACCGGTGCAAATTAATGCTGATCGAAGTGAAACCTACCCATTCATTTGAGTCCGGCAGGAACATCCTTCCTAAGAGTCATCGTTACACATTCTCTTCCGTGTTCCCCCTCTTTATTTTCACCCAGAAGAACGGGTCTGACTGCCCAGCTAATAACATGGGACTCCTTTGGTGGTGTCCGAAGGAAGCATTTCTAAATAGGGTTAGGGTTAGGGTCCCTAACCCAATCTACATATCAAGGGTTAGGGTCCCTAACCCTAACCCTAAATTCGTCGCTAAGGGCTTCATTTCCTGTCCTGTGGTAGGATGTTTCCTACGTTGATTTAGGAACATTCTGGAATACCAAAAATACTATACTAACCCTAAACTAAGATGGATTAAACTAACTAACAGGATTTTAGACTTTATAAAACTAATACCCACATAGACCGAATTTGATTTCAGAAGGGAAAACCATTTTTCTTTATTCTAAACAACATTGTATGCAGTTTCACTGGAACACAATATACCTTCTTCTTTTTTTTCCGCCTTGAGACATGTCTACCTACTATGGTCAGGGTTAGGGTTAGGGTCAGGGTCAGGGTCAGGGTTAGGGCCTTGACCTTCTGACCCACAAACACTAGCTAAAAGCATGACCAGGTAAATATTTACAGTTAATCCGATTAGCTCAGGTGTGTTACTAGAAGCTAAATTATTGATATGTAGATTGGCAAATGACTCATACTTTACTACTATTACTCATACAATTACTCACAAGAAAATCATGATTAAATATACTAATATATTTCAGAGAGGTATACCAGGTACGACTGGGTAGGAACGATCCTTTGGCACAATAGAGCAGTAATACTCACATTATTTAGAAAATAAAAACTTGTGTGGATGCATGTGTGCGTTGTTCCTTGTCGTTGCGGTCAACTGTCAGACATTTTAAGTGCATCCTTTGTCTACCTCAAAATATAGATCATGTGATATTATCCTTCATGATAATGTATCCAATGTAAAGAAAAATGTCCCAAAAATAAACCTATATCATATATCACTATCTTTAGCTATGTACAGCTATAATCATCTTTAAAAACATTGCAATAAAAACACTTAAGATTGAGTTGTGGCTCGTAAATATAACAGATGGAGAAAAGCAAAGTACAAAGGCTCTACAAGTGGGCTCTCCGAGACAAGTGTTAAGTTAGTTAATAAATACACAGAAGACCCTGTCACGTCCAAACGCTCAAAACACACGTGGGTCCTTAGCAATGTGCAGCAAGGTGAGGCAGTTAGGTTTCCATTTGACTGGTACAGTGGTTTCAGGGAGTACAGTGGTTTCAGGGAGTACAGTGGTTTCAGGGAGTACAGTGGATCCAGGGAGGACAGTGGATCCAGGGAGTACAGTGGATTCAGGGAGTTCAGGTGGGATCAGGGAGTACGGGTGGGATCAGGGAGTACGGGTGGGATCAGGGCGTGGTGGCCGAGGCAGTTCTGCAGCGCCTCCTGGATGAACAGGAGGCTGCGCTTGTAGAGGAACGAGTCCTTCCTCTCCGGCTTGCAGATGTTCAGGTGGTCCGTGTCCACCTGGATGAGGTCCCCGATGCCGAGGTCTGGAGGGGGAGGAGGAGGAGGAGAAGAAGACGCGTTTAGAGACGGAGGGAACGGGATCCCAGATCAGGGTTACCATCAAAGGTGCAAAGGTCCAATCCATCGTGAGCATTTCACCAAATACGATAAAAAAGGGCCACTGAAGTAAGTTGCCTCCTACTTTGACCCGCCACTCACCGGCCGACTGCGGCGGCACCACCACCAGCTTGATCATGGGGCCAACGGTGGTGGGCATGGTCTCGGCGAAGCTCAGCACCTTGTAGTCCCGCTCCCGGGCCATGGTCAGGAAGCTCTCGTTGAGGTCGCACAGGGCCGGCGAGTCTACACACACGGACGGGCAAACGTTGTACATTATGGGATGCTCTACAGCAATTCCATTTAATTCAGTTATATTCTCGACATTTCTTCCGACATTCAAAAAAACAGCAAGTGGATGGTACAGAAATACAACTTCTGAACATTTAGATTTACATTTAGGGCATTCAGCAGACGCTGGTATATAAAAAATTCATATCATTACGAAAATACACACCGGATTCGGTGTGAACCGGTGAACCTCTCAGCAGTAAAAAGCGACTTACATAAGTACATTTTTCAGAAGAAACACTAACAATATATATCGCTGTGGGTACAGTAAGGATGTCCATCTAAACAAGTGCCAAGCACTAACCACTGTTAGGTTCACCCATTCCACAACAAAGATAGGATACGACGCTACACAATGCTACCAACTACTATTTATAAGTGCAAAAAAAATGAATCCATTATTCCATTTCCCATCCACAAGTATTCACCACTTCACCAGGGTTTGGTGACACCCTGCGAGGCCCACCTTTACAGAGCTCCCGGACCTCCACGGAGGGGAAGAGCAGGTAGCGCACGTTGACCGAGTACTCGGCCATGTAGGTGCCGCGGTGGGGCACGCTGTAGAACACCATGCCCTTGGTGTTCCTCAGCAGACCCTGCATCTCAGGGTCCTCCGCCGCGTCCAGGAGCATCTTCTTCACCAGCAGGCCTGATGGAGGAGGAGGAGGAGGAGGAGAACAATGAAGTAGAAGGAAGAAGAAGAAGAAGGAGGATGAAGAACAAGGAGAAGGAGACTCGGGGTCTCTTCCCCCTGCAGTGGGCGAGGACGTCCCAGTCTGAGCCTCCCTACATACAGCCTCTTTGAATACAGCCTCCCTGGGGGGGGGACCAGGCTGGCTCTTACCTCCCATGCTGTGGGCCACCCACACCACCGGCCTCTCCCCCACACCGGCAGACTTCAGCTTCTTCAGCAGCTCTCGACTTCTGGCGGCCAGAGACTTCCTGCCGAGACAAACCCACAGGGATCCCTACTTAACGCTGTGTGACCTTAGAGCTTTCAGGCTCCTGCATCAGGAGGAATGGTGTTGATTGTGGGATCTTCTGCTTGCCATCTTTGTTTCATACTGGGAATGGGTAAACCTTTAAACCTTTGGTTCTATGAACATCCTTACTGCACCCACAGCCATGTATTGTTGTTTCACTTTCAAATGTACTGATTGTAAGTCGCTTTGGATAAAAGAGTCAATGCACTGAATGTAACTCTGTGTTCGATGTCGTCTGTATGAGAGCAGGGGGCGGGCGGCTCACACCTCTGGTTCTCGGCAGGACATTTGGCCTTCCAGTCGCTGAGGTGGGAGTCGTACTCCACCGACAGCACCCGTAGGTGGGGGCAGTCTGCGGCCAGCCACGACTGGGGAGAAGGGGTGTTTACGTAAACGCAAATTATGATGAGATCAGCAAAATAAGGCATAGATTATACAAATAAAATTATTATACAGATTATACAGATAAAAATTAACTCCATTGGAGTTATGGCATTAGCAACGAAGAAGCACAGACACATTACTTGCTATTTCCAATATTTAATTATAACTAATCTCAACCGTCAATCATTTCTTACCATCAAGGAAAAGAAAAATCCAGAAAATAAGTAAATAAGGAAATAAAGTATTTTGGTTTCCCCGTCCGACGGATTGCAAACACAATCAGAGGGGCGGGTCTTACCTGAGGCCAGCACTCGGTGTAGTCCTCCCTACTTCCTGCTTCCTCCTTGGAGCCGTCGCAATCCTTCTGTCGCCACGTCTTAAAGGCCGCCCCCAGGAGCCCGTGGACGAACAGCACGTCCGCTTTGATTGGCTGGCTGTACGACGGACATGAATGACAAGCGGGAGGTCCATTAGAAAGTGAATGAGTTAAAAAAAAGGAAGGGGAGCTCTGCAGATTGGATCAGCACTCTTCCTCTGCAGGTCCCCATCCCCCCCCCCCCCCATTGGCTCAGGAGGTAGAGCAGGTTGACTCGCTATCAGAAGGTTGCAAGTCCGATCCCAGGCTCCTCCTAGCTGAGTGTCGAGGTGTCCCTGAGCAAACACCTCACCCTAACTGCTCCAGACAAGCTGGCTATCTCCTTCTGTGGCTGACACAGCCGTCGGCGTGTGAGTGAGTTTATGAACGCGTGAATGTGTGTATGAACGGGTGAATGTGTGTGTGAACGTGTGAATGTGTGTGTGAACGTGTGAATGTGTGTATGAACGGGTGAATGTGTGTATGAACGGGTGAATGTGTGTGTGTATGAACGGGTGAATGTGTGTGTGAATGTGTGAATGTGTATGAACGGGTGAATGTTTGACGATATTGCAAAGCACTTTGAGTGGGCACTGGTTAGAAAAGCGCTGTATGAACGCGGTCCGTTTCCAAAGCCCTCCTTTTGACTGGGGGGGGGGGCTGCATCTGAAAGACGAGTGTGACGGAGGAGAGGAGAGGCGGGGGTCTAGACGTGTCAGGGCTGCTCACTCACTCGCTGCGCGCCTGCGGGTGGAGGATGTAGACACCATCCTGGTACTTCTCCGTCACCGCCTCCCGGTCCAGGTTGGCCAGGGCGCGGGCGGCGTGGGCCGCCTGCATCACGTGAGGCGACTGCATCATCTCAGCCAGCACCGACACCCAGCCTGCAGGACACACACACACACACACGAGCATGCAGTCAGAGACCCCCCCCCCCCCCCAGGGGACAGGCAGGCATACATGGGCATGCTTCAGGATGTTTGCGGAGACCCCCCGCTTGACTTGGCGATGTCAAGATGTGATCAGCCATTTTGTTCAGTTCTTTGTTCTGCGTTCCAATGTAAACTAAACGGCCCTTCCTGCATCACCCTGGCTCTCAGTCTACAGCCACCGGAGCGACTGAACACTCGTTCGGAACATAATGGGTGTCATCTGACGGCCTACTGCCTGTTTTCAGAACGTCCCTCCAGGGGGTGAGCTGAACCAATGTCATCATGGCTGGCTTCCATCTCTACATAGTAAGTAAGTAAGTAAATAAGTGCATTTAATCTATAAAGCACATTTACACACAGCATAACTGACCAAACTGCTGTAGAGTGGATAACTAAAAAGAAAAACACTACAAAAAACGCTTTGGCCCAATAGTCGGAATTAAAACAGAAATAAAAGGTGACCGTTTCAGGGTCATAGACCACGTCAAAGGGACATAGACCACGCCATAGACCACGTCAAAGGGACCTGATCCTTCAACATGAGCCCGCGTTGAGCGGGCTACGCCCCCGTGGCGCCGGCGGCCATGTTGGGGAGGGCCTCCTCACCGGACTGGACGATGGCCTGGTGGACGCGCTCGTTCAGGGCCAGGTTCCCCACGATCCGCACGATGTTCCTCTGGATCTTCAGGGAGTCCTTGCGGAGCTGGAAGACCCTCTGCAGGAGCTGCAGCCCCCCGTGGGCCACGATGTGGTCGCAGTGGCTCTGGACCTGCAGACCGGGGAACACGTGGTCAGCGGACGGTGCGCGGCTGACGGTGAGGTCAGGCTGGGGTCGGGTGACGGGTGACGGAGGTCCAGGAGCATCCCTGGACGTGGGGGACGTGATCGGTGGGAGATGCTCTTCACGGAGGTGTCGGCTCGGAGGTGTTTTCTGTGTCTTTGGTTGTTGTTGGTTGTCTCGTGGTCAAACAGTTGTATAACTTCATAATCATTCTTTGTTTTTGTCTTTTTATAGATTTTATTATCTTCACTACCTTTGCCTCGTCTTTGTGACCGTGCTGAGTTCCAGCACACCTTTCTACTGTGTTTATTGGGTTGTTGAAGGAACAGACAATTGTGACAACAGAGCACTTATAAAGTTACATATTTGCTCTAGACACATAATATATACAGTATACTTTTTACATATTGCTCAAAACCAGAAGAACAGCTTACAAAGACTGACAAGAATCTTCCTAGCTTAGCCACGCCTCCCATCACATCCTTTTGACCAATCACGACTGGACATGAGGCGAGGTGGTTACCTTCGAGTGCTGCACCAGGGCCTGCAGACAGAAGGACTCCACCTTCTCCGAGGGGACGGAGGTGAGGCTCTGGGCGTAGGGGAGCCCGTTCCCGCCGAAGCACCACAGACCGCCCTGTGTGGTTAAATCAACACACGTCGTTTCTTAGTGAGCGTTCATTAAATTAACCTGCATCACAGCAGCAGACATCAAATCTCTGGCTGTGAAAAGGTTTGCAACCTCAACTTTAACTTTGTTTGTCTGCTTCAAAATAAACAGTTTTTACCCGATCCAAACCCGTCGGTATTATCAATGTCCCGGTGACTGTGATCGCAGTACTCTAATGCACACTAAGTGATAGTTTGTGGCTATGAACCAGTCAGTTCTACATACAGGACCAGACCTTTAAAGAATATATTTTGCTAAAATGGATCATCAAATATCCATTGCTTATGTCAGCAACTGTCAGCAGTTGGATCCCAAATTGGGGGTCCAAATTTGTGGGGTGGGAGGGTGCAGGGTGCCATGTGCAGGGGTCTCACCCGCTGGGCCGCCAGCGACTGGCTGCTCTCTCTCAGGGCGAGCGAGGTGAAGTACTGGACGCACTGGTCCACCTCAGACTGGGGGAGGGAGGCCAGCAGCTGCCGCAGCTCGTCCTCCACGGAGAAGCCCTGGGAGACCGGTTAGATCAGACTGAAGGATGAACGATGCATTCAGCACAGAGCGTGGTTCACAACAGCACTGTGGGGCTTGGACATCAGAGATCATCATGGGGTTTTTGTTGCTGATTGTGGCCATTTTGAGAGGATGCAAGAGAGTTGTACTGTAGTACATTAAAATAAGTAAATAAAAAAAGGAAAATATTCCTACATAAATGCAAATATTCTGGAACCTAGGCTAAGGAAATCTTTGTTTTGCCTCACATGAGAAACACTGTGGCAGTTACTAACACACAATGTCTTCCTGTGATGACAATTAATTTCACAATTAATCACTACACAATGGCCAGAAAAACATGACAATGACCATTCCAATGCTCCTATGCTTCCAAAATGGCGGCGGTGCTCATGAGGTGATCTCTTCAAAATCCCAACAAACGTACGTGCTCCTTGTCTGGCAGCGTGGGCGGAGACAGGAAGAAGCGCTGGTCCACCTGGGGGGTGCGGGCCAGTCCCACGGCCGCTCGCTGGTCCAGGACCTGGGCGGCCGTCTGGTATTGGTAGTCTGTGTGACGGACAGGCGGTACGGACCAATCACAGTCTCACTCTAGACAAAACCCTAGAAACCCCATCACCTTTCTCCATACCATTGCCTTTGTATTTTAGTGGTATTTTAGTTGTTCATCTATTACTTTACTCCGTATACACTTATTTACTACAGGATTATTGTAGGATTATTTTTATTCAGATGTCAATTTTGAGAAGCCTCCAGCAAAATGATTTCCTTCCGGATTATTAATATAATATAACAGAAGTTAAACCGCTCCCGTAACGGGAGGAGACGGGGTGCTGCCGACCGTGCCAGTGGTGGTTCTCCGCCAGCTCCCGGACCGCGTGGAGCCTCACGTCCTGGGAGTCGGACTGCGTCCTCTTCAGCAGGACCCACAGGGCCACCTCGTGGGGGTCCACGTCCAGGTGGCTGAAGTGCTCTGGGGACCAGACCAACACACTCAGGGTCTGGGCTGGGGTCACCTCAGCATTAGATCACATTACATCAGTTCAGACGCTGTGGTCCAAAGTGACTCACAGGGAGTCGTCGTGTAAGTACTTGCAGTAAGTGTAATGAAGATACGCCCCCAAAAAAGTGGGACAATCAAGTACGTAGAAATTCACAAAAAGGCCAAGCAACTGCTTTTTAGAGCTAAAATATAGAAACAGGAGTTAGTTGGATTACGTTTTTCATTCACCAAGATGCAGACTGCGCAGATGAGCGCCTGCATGAATCTATACTTTATTAATCAAAGGAGGGAAAAGCTAATCTAGTTCTACTCTACTCCGATGACATCTACCACTGTCTTCCGAGGGAAGAGATATCTATACACCGATCTGAATACCACTGCAGCACTCACACAGGACGGTTGCAAACCTTGTTTCTCCAAGCAGGCAGCTAGAAAATGTTGAAAACAGGTCAAAGGTCGAAACATGAGCATCGTAATTGCGTGGCGTTTATTTCAGTTGACTTGTTGCTAAACACGGTTGGCAGACGTAGCATGAACCTTTTTAACCCAGTGAAGATAACTCTAAACTGAATGAGACGTTTTTTTGTATCCACATCCCCTCTGGAGGTCCTAGACAGACGGCCAGGTGTTTCCTCCGATGAGAACGAGTTCCATATTGAAAACATCTGCCGGAATATCTCTGGGGATGAACCTCATTGTGGTGACATGTTAATACGTGATGTGAACCGTTCTGGTTCGTTCTGGTTGAGTAGAAGCGTGTTTATGTTTGTGAGAAGGGCTCGTTCTTACCGTCCAGCGGCTGCAGCAAGATCCTGGAGGAGAGCTCCATAAGCCTCCTGGCTACTTTATGAAGCTCTTTCCTCGTTTTTTGGGTGATCTCTGAAAAGAGCAGAGAGAGAGAGAGAGAGAGAGAGGGACAGAGAGAGAGAGAGAGAGAGAGACACCCACAGAGAGAGACAGAGAGAAACGCAGAGAGAGAGAGCCAGAGACAGAACACAGACAGAGACAGTTACATCGGTCTACAGAAGAAGGGCTTTCGCTTCAAGGTTAAAGTAATCTGGTCCGGTAATGCAATTTATTTTAATAAAAAGAACGATGGAGGGATGACACACTGGGCTGCTTGAATGGTAACACTGTAGTTAGCCCAGTTATAGGTTATAGTTATAGTTATAGGCTGGCAGGACTTTCCATTGGATAACAACGTGAGAGCACTGAACAGACAGGTGGTCTAAGGTCAACAGGAAATGGAAGACCGGAGGAAGTGGAACCAAGGACACTGAACCCTGGACACTGGACAAGAGTGTCTGAGCCTTGTCCTGTTGTCCATGTTTCAAACGTTTCACATTAATAGGACAAAAGGACTCATGTAACACGAGGGACGTCAGGTGAGAATGAGCAGTGAACTATACGTTTACAACAATCCAAACTATCAAAGTCAAGAGAATAATAATAATACTTTGAATAGGGTCTTTATGCACAAGGACATAACACAGTAATATTTCGTAATATTTTCACAGTCCATATTTCACACACAATCCCTCGACATGGAGTACCTTTAGCGATGGTCTCACGCTCGTTGGAGGGGTTGGTCTTCAGGTAGATGAAGGACTGGTACCTCTCCTGCCGGGCAGCCTGCGTGTCCAGGGACAAGGCCTTGTCTAGGGCCAGCAACTCGTACGTGACCAAGACACAGCCTCTATGGGAGGGGGAGGGGGGGGATCAGGTAGAGAGACCAGGTCAGTCAGTACAGAGACCATGGAGGGAGAAGGGATACCAGAGGAGGAGAGATACCAGAGGGAGAGTGAGGGAGAGAGATACCAGACAGAGAGTGAGGGAGAGGGATACCAGAGGGAGAGAGATACCAGAGGGAGAGTGAGGGAGAGGGATACCAGAGGGAGAGAGATACCAGAGGGTGAGTGAGGGAGAAGGGATACCAGAGGGAGAGTGAGGGAGAAGGGATACCAGAGGGAGAGTGAGGGAGAAGGGATACCAGAGGCGGAGAGATACCAGAGGGAGAGTGAGGGAGAGGGATACCAGAGGGAGAGTGAGGGAGAAGGGATACCAGAGGGAGAGAATAGAAATCAGACCTACCCCAGTACCACTGCACTTGTCACTTTAGCAATCTTCTCTGAAAATGTGCACACAGAAAAACCTGTTAGTCTTAAGAGTCAAGGTTCAGAGTAAAGTTGGACCCCGGGGACCCTGATGGGGAGTGGGGGGTTGAGCAGGAGCAGCCACAGAACAGAAACACCCGGTGTCAATCATTGACACTCCAGCCCTTACTTAAGTGCTTCCATGGCAGTAGTCTCCTGGCCCCCGCCCCCGTGGTGCTAAGGCGGCGACAGCGGATCATGCGCAGGGCGGCTACGGACATCCTCACCCTAGAGAGGGAGTCTGTAGGGTGACACGGCAACACGTGGTGAACCACACACACAAACACCCAAACACAACACGACCTAGCCCCACCAAGGAGCCTTTGGTTACTGCAAGGACGTTAGGACAGGCGCACAATGTACACAAACACAAAAATAGAGAGGCTTACATAAGTTCCTATAGCTGGCGGAAGTGTCTACAGTGCTCACACACACACACACACACACACACACACACACACACACACACACACACACACACACACACACACACACACAC
>JAOPJL010000097.1:2282874-2293740 GCA_027123545.1 Trisopterus esmarkii | reverse complement strand
GGCGTGTGTGGGGGGGGGGGGGGGGGGGGGGGGGGGGGGGGGGGTTGGGGGGGGGGGTGATGATGCTGTCCTCTGGGCTCATTATCCGGCTGGTAGATTAGTGTGTTTACCTGCCCTGGAGGGGCCAGCGGGCTCCCTTATCGTTTGGTCAACTTCACAGTGTTACCGGGGAGGAGGAAGAACACCCCTTCCTGGTGCGTGATAACAGAACAGTCAAATAACAGTCCAGGTCTGCAAAAGGGGGGGGGGGAGGCGAAGGGGACCTCCCCTGCTTTTCCCTTCCCTGACTGTAAAAAAGACGCTGAGGTTGTGTGGCTGCCAACGGATGAGCCATTTAGTGAAAGAATTAGCATTCCCCTAACCGCATTATCGGTTAATTACCACACATGCGCGCACACGTGCACTACTCAAACACACACACACACACACAAGCTATTCTAGTATAGATCTATAGTAGGTAGGCCCTGTGCCAACGGGAGACCGCTGCTACCTAGCTCCTATAGCCGTTTCCCTGGCGTCATCACTAGCGTTATGTGTGTGTGTGCGTGTGTGTGTGTGTGTGTGTGTGTGTGTGTGTGTGTGTGTGCATGTGTGTGTGTGTGTGTGTGTGTGTGTCTGTGTGTGCGTGTGCGTGTGCGTGTGCGTGTGCGTGTGTGTGTGTGTGTGTGTGTGTGTGTGAGTGTGTGTGTGTGTGACTATAGTGCTGCTGGTAGCTGTCAGGGAGCGGTGGGTCTGTCTTCAGTCTGGTCGTCACGGGGACGGACCCGGGTGGGGTGATGTAATCCCGGGCTGTGGGCCAGGAGGAATTCTCCCGCCGAAGCGCATGCGATGATGTCAGACACTTTTCCCGCCGTCCGACCCCATTGTCCCGCCCCCTTTCATACCAGAGCTCCCACAGGCCCCGGCCAAACCAGGAAATGAGGTCACGCTGTGGGAAGCGTTCCACTTCCTTCGACGTGGCGCTTTGTGGCTGTCCCCTGGCCCTCTCTGTGCATCCATTGTTTCACAGACCATAATAACCTTCCCCTGGCCTACGCCTGCTTTGGACCGTGTCAGAGTACCGTCGCTATTCCTGCCCCGATGAATGTCAAGAACGGAATGATTGGCATAAAATGCAGTCGTCAGTGTTCTTAGGTCGTTCTCAGTGTGTTCTAAGGTTCTCAGTGTGTTCTAAGGTTCTCAGTGTGTTCTAAGGTTCTCAGTGTGTTCTAAGGTTCTCAGTGTGTTCTATGGTTCTCAGTGTGTTCTAAGGTTCTCAGTGTGTTCTAAGGTTCTCAGTGTGTTCTAAGGTTCTCAGTGTGTCCTAAGGTTCTCAGTGTGTTCTAAGGTTCTCAGTGTGTTCTAAGGACACCATGAAGTGGTACAGCTGAGGACGGGCCCCTGGTGATTATCTCTGATATCAGATTGGTTCCGTCAGTGTCAGGGTCGGGTCAGGGTCGGGGTCAGGGTCAGGGTCGGGGTCGGGGTCAGGGTCGAGGTCGGGATCAGAGTCAGGGTTAGGGTCGGGGTCGAGGTTGGGGTCAGGGTCAGGTGTTATCTGCTCCTCCATATCTCTCCAGGGATTGATCCAACAGGGTGAGGGTTATCAACAATGAGTGAGTGAGTGAGTGAGTGAGTGAGTAAGAGAGAAGGTGAATGAGTAGGTCTCAGTGAGTGAGTGAGTGAGTGAGTGAGTGAGTGAGTGAGTAGGTGTGTGAGTAGGTGAGTGAGTAGGTCTCAGTGAGTGAGTGAGTAAGTGAGTGAGTGAGTAAATGAGTGAGTGAGTGAGTGAGTGAGTGAGCGAGTGAGTGAGTGAGCGAGTGAGTAAGTGAGCGAGCGAGCGAGCGTGTATGTAACTCTAAATCAGATCAATGTGTGTGTGTGTGTGTAAAACCTGGTTTGGTTCTAATGTGTGTCTCCCTGCTGATCCCCCCCCCCCCCGTCCCCCCCAGATGGAGAAGGCCCGCTGCGTGTCGGCCGACCTGGGGGGCCGCGTGCCCGACAGCACGGTGGAGAAGGCGGCCACCAGGGCGGCGCTCCAGAGCCTGCTGGAGTACCACGACGCCTACGGCCGCCAGCTGCAGCGGGAGCAGTCCTGCCTGGCCCTGCTGGCCCAGCACACCCTCTGGCTCCGGGGCCAGGAGGAGGAGGAGCCGGGGGAGGAGGAGGAGGAGGAGGAGCAGGGGGAGCAGGAGGAGGAGCAGGGGGAACAGGAGGAGCAGGAGGAGGAGGAGAAAGATGAGGAGAAAAGAAAGTCGCCGTGCATGAGAGAGATCCGGAGCATGCAGGAGAAGTATAAGAGGTACAGTATGATGATAACCTGAGCCTAACCACATCACTAGGTTAACCCATTCCCCCTGTACACTAACCATCACTAGGTTAACCCATTCCCCGTATACACTAACCATCACTAGGTTAACCCGTTCCCCGTACACACTAACCATCACTAGGTTAACCCATTCCCCGTATACACTAACCATCACTAGGTTAACCCATTCCCCGTATACACTAACCATCACTAGGTTAACCCATTCCACGTATACACTAACCATCACTAGGTTAACCCATTCCCTGTACACACTAACCATCTCTAGGTTAACCCATTCCCCGTTTACATTAACCATCTCTAGGTTAACCCATTCCCGTATACAACAGAGATAGCTAGGGTAAGATGCTACATGAAGCTAAGTACTATTTTGCCAAGTGGCAGGACGCACAACAATAAATGTGTACATTAAGTTGAGGAATAATATGTGTAATCTACATAATACTATCATATACATTATGATATAATTTTATCAATCGTATTAAACATGTAGTGTTTCTGTTACGTCTACAGTGTTGTTGTGTAGTTTTTCAGAGAGACCCGATTTCTGAAAGAAAGACTAGGCATTTTTTTGTTTAGATGTCAATGTGTATATATATATATATATATATATATATATGCATAAATATATATATATGCATAAATATATATATGATTTTTGAAATTAATATAAAGAGACATTTTTACATTTAGAAAATTCCTATCATGGTAAATGTAGTACTGTGACATCAGCGACATGTTGGGCAGCACATGCCCAACTGTGCTGATGTGTTCAAAAGCTTTGGTAAATCATCCAAACATGAACCAGCGCAGCTTCTGACCAGGGAATGGTTTATTGTACTGATAGTTTAGTGTTGTTTATGATCGGTATTATGGTAGAAATTTGACGGACAGAGCAGCCAATCAGGTGACCAGTAACCTTGACTCTCTGGTCAGCCTATCTTGTATCCATGGTGACAGTGACGTGGCCAAACCATGAAGCCTCATCCAATCCACCGGCGGGTCTCTCATGTCTACTGTTCTGTGTTTCACTTTTACAACCTTTGTATTTTCCAGAGCTGGTGCTCAAAGCGAACAAGGACGACTCCCGCGACTTCCTGTTCTACCTGGCGGTGGCCAACTACCGTCTCAAGGTGTGAGGGCTGTTAATGCAGCACTAGACTTTATTACCCCCCCGCCCCCAGGCCGGTTTTATGATTCTCTCGTGTCCTCTGAGCATATATGTTTCGGTAAACAATTGACCGTTGACTATTAACGACGGACACGGTTAAGATGTGATAATTTCTCGGTGTAAACGTGGTGATTGTGTCCGCTGAGCCCTGCAGTGTAAATACAGGATGGATTACACCTCATAAATGGATATCTGGGGTTACGTATTAAAGAGGCGGGCGGAGGTGATGGAGCAGGATAAACATTAATGTGGTCTCACTCCTCTCCTCTCTGCTTGGCGTCGGCGTCCTCTCCGCTGTGCATTTGAATAACATATTGTTAATAAAGTTGCGTTTTGATTTTGTCCCCCCGCTGTAGGACTATGAGAAGGCCCTGAAGTACATCCGCACGCTTCTGAGGAACGAGCCGGGGAACACCCAGGCTCTGGAGCTGCAGAAGCTCATCGAGAAGGCCCTGAAGAAAGGTCCGTCCGCCCTCTAACCGCACCGCCGGAGAGCCGTTCATCCCTAACCAGATCTGGCCCAGACGGGCAGCGCTGTAAACAGCACCACATAGGTTAAAGGCTAGGGGCCGGCAAACTCTAGGGGCCGGCAAACTCTAGGGGCCGGCAAACTCTAGGGGCAGGCAAACTGTGAGACATAGACATAGCAGAGCTAGTGGCGTTAGCGTGCTCTTTATCTTTCTGTAGGGTTGTGCTGCTGTGGAGCTCAGGGCCAGAGACGTGCTGAGTGGTGGCTGTCGTGTTAATGAGTCATCATTTGCATACAGAGCCTGCTGGAGGACTGCTGTGGGACTTGGATTGACTCATGATCTCTTAACGATTGCTGTCTGTTCTTTCGTCCCCAGATGGGCTGGTTGGCATAGCGATCTGCAGCGGCATCGGCCTGGGCGTGGCCGGGCTGGCAGGGCTCATCGGATTGGCCGTCGCGAAAGGGGCCAAGTCGTAGGAGTTAAGATGGGTCTTTGTTTTGCTTTTCCTTTTCCATAGAGAAGCGTCCAGAAGGCTTCTCTCTGTAATTACCATAATTAAACATTCATGGTTTCCATCTGTTGGGGGAAAAGCTGAGAGAGTTTCTTTGTTTAACTCAATCTGCGTTGTGATTGGTGTGTTCACTAAATCGGGGGGAGGAACTCTAATATATTACAAGTTGGAACACGTGTACGTGAACTATGGAGCACATCTGTAATAACCGCATAACAACATTTAAACATGGCCGTCCCACATTCTTGACCCACTTTTGTACGCTTCAGAAGCATCGATGACGCCCTACTCATCACAGCGTTGTAAATATATTCCGGGGGCGAAGGAGTCTGGTTTACTGATCAGAAGAGAACGACCTTTAGGATCTGAACAGGATGTTGATTTTGGGAGACATCGAATGTGCATTTCATTTGTTTTGGTCACTTAGTTTTCTTTACGGTATGGGGAACATGGTAGCTATGGTAACCATGTTAAGAGGGTAATGATGGGGAACCTGGTAGCTATGGTAACTATGTTAAGAGGGTAATGATGGGGAACATGGTAACTATGGTAACTAAGTTAAGAGGGTAATGATGGGGAACATGGTAACTATGGTAACCATGTTAAGACGGTAAAGACTTCGCTCAGGGAGGAGGGTCAACACGCTGAAGTGCGATCAAAATGCCAAAAGTAATTAATTGTTTTTTTCGAGTACTGTGTGTCAGGGCAGATATGTATGTTGTGTATAAGACTGTGTCTGTCTGTCTGTCTGTCTCTCTGTCCGGTGGGCAAGGTCATGTATGCGACACACACGTCCAACTTATATTTGATGTTATGTTCTTCGTGATTAAATGTCTAACCATAATATATGCAGTTAGTTACAGATTTGTTTATCATCTATTTAAATTTACTACAACTGTTCAGTTAATAAAATCATTCATTAAAACAAAGCGGGTCTTGGGGGAATGATTGAGGTGAAAGGTGAGCTGTGGCCTTCTGCTGTCGGAGATCCCAGCCACGCTATGAACCCATGAAGTCAGCAAACTGTTGAACGTTTTGAACAGGTTTTTTTTTGTCCACCAAGGCGGGAATGACTACAGCTCAACACTATTCAGAGTATAGCGGTGGAAGGGATCGCTGTTCGATGCCCGCGCGCCACCAGCCCGGTGACTCTGTCGCCCGCCTCCGGTGGCGTCGTTTGGACTTTAACGGTTAACTAACGGCAGCATTGGTTCTGGCCCGCGTGGGCGAACCGGGAATCAAAACACACGATGTTCCACCCGGTAACCGTGGGCGACGGGTGCAGAGGTTCCCCGCTGCGCACGCCGTCCCAGTAAGAACCCGCGGGCCCAGTAAGAACCCGCGGGCCACTGGTCCAAGTCCGGTTTATAATTCACATATTGCCTTTTAATCATCAGTGGTTTTCCCTCTGACTTCATTCCCGGGCGTCCTGCTACGCTCGTCGCCGTGACGACACGTTGTCACACGTCGCCTCTAGACAGTCGATGGATCTCGTCCAGCCCACCGTCGACTCGGCCCGATGGGGTCCTGTCGGCTCACAATGCGCCCGGTTGCTAGGGCGATTAAAAAAACAAGCAACAGACAAACTGACCCCTAAGGCGGTAACGTGTTGTGCATCACAACAGCCCGGCGCTGGAGGTGTTGGGGCCGGGGTTATCTGCGTGTGTTACACATTAACCCCCAGACCGGCACGGCCGAAACTCCCCCGAGACGAGGCGGTGGGACCCTGCGTGGGCGAGCGAAGGGACGGCTGGGAAAACCGACGACTCCCAAGGCTGCCACTTCAACACGGAAGTTAATATTTACAGGAGAATAACCAAAGCAAGTTAGCTCCGAACGCTGTGGTTGGTCTGGGAGGATCCCGCTGTGTACGTTATCTGTCCGGTTTGAGCCGTGTCATTAAATTAATTGGGATGGTAATAAGAGGTCAATGTGTGCCTCGTTATTTGTTGACATGTTGGGACAGGAGTGGCGTGATCACTGTTATCAACTCGGACTCAAATCAGATCAGAACATAGCGCACTAGGCTTATCAATCAACAAACATTGTGGACAACTCGAGTCTGTGTTTGAACTTCTCTCTGTCTCCGTCTTTCCTTCAATTAATTTTCTCAAAGCAGAGATTCTGAATGTATATAGAATACAGATTCTTGATTCAGTGTTTGTGCGGTTGGTTGTTAATACGGGACATCCCCTCTGTCTGGTTGGGAGGGAGCAGCGCTATCACAGAGACTGGAGGCCTTTATGGTACCTGGAGATAGACGTCGCTCTATCTGTCGTTTCTCAGGAACATTACCCATCATCTCAAACTTATCGTCGAGTTATCTCCGCCCTGCCTCCTCGCCCGGGGCAGTCTGTACGTCGACCAAACACACGTTGGTGTTCAGAATAGGGTTACCTGGTTATGTATTCACAATAACAACTTTGTGCTCGTCGGATCAGGAAGTGACATGGCAGAAAGTGGGTACATCTTATCTCTTGACACTTGTGGGCAATCAAACCAAAACACATCCTGGAAAGTGCTGGTGTGCAGAATGAAAACTCAAAGGTCAATCCTGAATAAGCGAAACATTGCTAAAATTGTTCAAAAGATATCTCGATATGTAATTGGGATTATGTTCTGGGATTTCTCCCCTTGCAAACCTTGCAACCTTTGAAAGTTATTGAGAATGGCAGTGTTGGTGTGACTGTGCGTTGGCGTGTCCTGGCTGAGCCGTCTTCTCAAAGAGACACATTGCGTGTGACCCCGACCCTCTCCAGACAGACTGTCCAGCCGTTAGTGCTCCAGCCACTGTACAGAACCGCCTGATCAACTAATCACCTGAGTCTGCGTCTTCCCCCCGAGTCCGCGTTGGTTTCTACGCGGCGTTCTGGTTTACCCCATACATACCAAGCTAACCCTTCTGCCCTGCCCATGAGCAAGGGAACTGGAGTTGGATCCCTGGCGCTACTCTGCGTTCCAGCCCTCTTCCCCTAGCAGGCTGGGACCTACTTTACTGACCCCTGTGGGGAGACTGTGCCTCTCCCTCTTCCCTTTCAGCTGGGAGTCAAACCGACAACCCTGCCCTGCTGAAACTGCCCTGCAGACGCAAGATTGCAGCAGAGCAGGAAGAGAGGGTGTGGAGCAAGTGGTGGTTTGACGCGGTCATCTTTTGTTCATTCGCGCGGTAATCATTTAGGAATGGTTCAAATATTCACCCTGACGGTAGTTTTAAAGCGACTTGGATTGCCTCTCTGCGGTCAAACATTAACTCTGATTCATTATTAGGATTGGGAGAGTGGGCGTCGTGTACGTGGTGGTTCTTATTTTATTATGTCAGGTGTCGGTATCTCAATGATGCCCGCAGGTGGTCTGTGGTCGCTGGGATTCGAACCCACAACCCTTGGACAGCTATCAGTACAGTTGCCACATTGAGATGTGTGAAATTTGGTTTTTATTTAGCGGGGTTAATATGCATTCGATCTTATCAAGGCTTTGACTCTGTGTGCACGAGGCAGATCTTCTGGCTGTCAGGTTGATGACTTTGTGACTGAATATTCTCCTGGACCAGTTGTTGGAGAACTCCAGGCCACAGTTGAGTCGGTCAGCAGGTCGTTTGTAAGCACTCGTATGCGGTTGTGTTTCCCCACAGATGAACAAGAACTGAAAGAACTGAAAGTGAAACTTCAACCTGAGGGGCGCCTTCGCAATTCAGAGGAACCTCTTCATTGTTATCTTGTGAAGAACACATTAACGTGAGTGGGATATATCAGATCCCTTTGAACTACATATCCCCTGAGTCTCGGAGGGGCTGCGGCCAGTTGGACCATAGAGCCAAACGCTTTAAAGAAAGGTTTCCATTGGCTGACGACTCTGCTCCACTTGAACAAACACCAAATACCTAGAATGTTGAAAACCTCACAGCGCCGTTTTTAAGTCACGTATTCTCAGATAGGGCTGGTCTGAGGTCTTTGTGTTTCGTTGGTTAAGTACATTTTCCTGGTTTGTTATATTTGTGCTTAGCTAAGTTTGAATTTGTCTAAAAATCATTCTTCAGCAAAAGAAATCTGCTATTTAAAAAACTAGGACCATTAATGGAATACCATTCTAAAGACGATGTTCTTGGAAAGCAGGCGATAAAGCTATAGACTAGGACAGTAAGGAGAGATTTATAGTCTTTCCTGAGGCTGGTTGTGAAATAAATAAAAGGAGGAACTGCCTGAGTCATCAGTCCCAGGTTTTAGTGAGAGAGAGTCCAGCGAGCCAAACAGCGGCCCTAAAGACGACTCACAATGCTTTGTCATCTGCTTGTTAAAATGCCATAAGACAGGAAAGAGGAGGAGAGGAGGAACAGGGGGGGAGGAGAGGAGGAGGAGAGGAGGAGGAGGAGAGGAGGAACGGAGCGACTGCCAGTCATTAACGAGGATGTGAGGCACACGCTGGCCCTATCAGGGCTGCTGGGCTTAACCTTTTACACACTACTGATTATGTTGTCTTGCAGAATCTCCTGACCCCAATTCGAGTGTTTTCTTTGGATTTATTATCTAACCTGTGTCTCTAAAGATAGGCACTCCAATGAGCCAGGACTATACTACAGGTCCATACGTCATGCGTGGGTTTGAACTATCAATAAACCAGACAAAGCTTTATTCATATGCTGCTTTACATGCAAATCAACAAAATATAAATGATAGATAATTATCGAAACAGGAAGACAACACAAGGAAAGGAATAAAGTTCATTTTAAATAATAGGTGGGAAAAAACAACAATCACAGAAGCATTTGAGAGGCGGTTTGAGGCATGTGACGCACTGAGAAATGTTCGGGATGCAATACGTGTGATGGCATGATCACTTCCTCTGGCAGACGGTTTGAAATGGCTTTATTAGGTATGCTGACCCTCAGAAAGAGAGGGAGAGAGAGAGAGAGGGAGAGAGAGAGAGAGAGAGAGAGAGAGGGAGAGAGAGAGGGAGAGAGAGAGAGAGCGGCCTTGAGATGGTCACCATGGAGACGGTAACGCTGACGCAGCAGATGGCGTCCCTCCAGAGTTCCCAGTGCCTGTTATGGTGCGGGACTACGGCCCAGCAGAGTTACACAGTCACTCACACTTAGGATTGAACCACTTAGGATTGAACTACACACTACTATCACACTACACACTACACACTACTATCACACCACACACTACTATCACACTACACACTACACACTACTATCGGTGTCACTGTTTTATGAAACAGCTTTACCTCCAATGAAAAAAGTTTGACGATACTTGTGTAAGTACTTCTATCCCTGAGCCCCTTCAGGGGTAGGGTCGAGCTGGTTCCAACCGAAGGGTTGCGGGTTGGACGCCAGGCTCACGATTCAAGGCAGGAAGAGAATGTGAACGGTGTCAACAGCGCAGAGCTGTGACCATTGGACCCGTGGCTGATAAACACCTGAGAGTTTCTGGGGGTGTCCAAGAAGATAGAGAGAATAGCTCTAATGGGAGGAGAGAGAGAGTGAGAGAGAGAGACACGCACATCGAGAGAGGAGAGAGAGGGAGAGAGTCACATAGAGAGACGTAGAGAGAGGGACAGCAGGGGGTATAAATCACAGAACCAATCACACACCCCGGCTTGCGTTGACTTCCACCGACCACATCCTACAGTCCTGTCCTACAGTCTCCACCGCACTGGGAGAGCTGGTTTTAGAAAGAGGACCATTACACAAACAAGCGACACAAGGAGCTGAACTCCTCTGTTCCCTCTGACCGGCTCGAGAGCTCGGGTCGGACGGTCTCCAGACCAGACCAGACCTCCCCTCAGCCCCCCCCCGGTGAGTCCCAGGGTCGACATGGACCCCATCGTGGAGGTCGTGGCCCTGCTGCTGGGCTTCCTGGGCTGGGTCATGGTGGGCATCGCGCTGCCCAACCGCTACTGGAAGGTGTCCACGGTCCACGGCAACGTGATCACCACCTCCACCATCTACGAGAACCTGTGGATGTCCTGCGCCACCGACTCCACCGGCGTGCACGACTGCAGGGAGTTCCCCTCGCTGCTGGCGCTCAACGGTAGGACGGACGGACAGACGGACAGTAGGACGGACGGACGGACACACGGACGGATAGTAGGACGGACAGTAGGACAGACGGACGGTAGGACAGACGGACAGTAGGACGGACGGACAGTAGGACGGACACACGGACGGACAGTAGGACGGACGGACAGTAGGACGGACAGACGGACGGACAGTAGGACGGACACACGGACGGACAGTAGGACGGACGGACAGTAGGACGGACGGACAGACGGACGGACAGTAGGACGGACAGACGGACGGACAGATGGTAGGACAGTAGGACGGACGGACGGTAGGACGGGCTGACGGACGGTAGGCCAGAAGGACGGACGGTAGGACAGAAGGACGGACGGTAGGACAGAAGGACGG
>JAOPJL010000097.1:1513495-1523724 GCA_027123545.1 Trisopterus esmarkii | reverse complement strand
TGTGTGTGTGTGTGTGTGTGTGTGTGTGTGTGTGTGTGTGTGTGTGTGTGTGTGTGTGTGTGTGTGTGTGTTCTCTAGGAGCTGGGTCTGGGGAACATGGACCGCTGTAAGGGCTTCTCCTCCCACCTCTTCAAGCTGCTGCTCAGGCAGAGAGGACGCCTGGCCGCCCTCACCCAGCACTGGGTGACCCTCAGGTAGGCCCCCTGCTGGTTCCTCTACACATCACACCCATTGCCCCACTGAGCCCCCATTACACCCAGAGCCCCACTGAGCCCCCCCCACCTCAGGTAGGGAACCCCCACCTCAGGTACACCCAGAGCCCCACTGAGCTCCACTGAGTCCCAGTAAGTTCCAGTCAGTCCCAGTGCGCCCCACCACTGGGCTATCGGCCGCCGTGTGTCAGATCCCTTTCACACGTGTGTGTAAGGAGGATGGAACTATTGAGATCTGAGTCCTCATCCTCCGACTCACCACCCACTCTCTCTCTCCAGGAGGCTGACGGCTAGCATCCAGGGCCTCCGCCAGAGCCTCCAGACCCCCGGGCAGGAGGCGGAGCAGAAGTCGGAGGAGGAGGAGGTGCAGATGGAGGAGGAGGAGGTGGCGGTGGCGGCGGGTGGGACCCTGCCGCCCCAGGAGCCCCTCAGGGCCTGGGTGCGGCGCGGCCGGGCCCTGGCCTCCCAGACCGGCCTGCTGCTTCAGCAGCTGCTCTGGCTGCTGCACTGCTGCCCGGAGGACCTCCAGAACACGGAGACCCCCGGGCTGGGCCCCCCCACGCCCCGCTGCCTCACCCCGCTGGCAGACCACCGGCAGCCCGCCGGCTGCCTAATGCGGCGGGGGGACGCGGCCTGGCTGAAGGCCCGCCGCGCCGTGGAGCAGCTGCTGGAGGAGACCCAGGGGCTGGGGGCGGAGCTGGACGGTGTGGAGAAGGAGACGGTGCCGGGAACTCTGCACAGCTGGTGAGGAACCCTCCGGAACCTCCCACACACGTCTTAGAACCTCCCACATGGGCCTCAGAACCTCCCACATGGGCCTCAGAACCTCCCACATGGGCCTCAGAACCTCCCACATGGGCCTCAGAACCTCCCACACACGTCTAAGAACCTCCCACACGGGCCTCAGAACCTCCCACATGCGTCTTGGAACCTCCCACACACGCCTTAAAACCTTCCATACATTTCGAGGAACCTTCAAAACCTCTCTTAGAACCTTCTACAGACTCCTTAGAACACAGACGTCTTAGAACCTTCCACGCACATCTTAAAACCTTCCAAACACGGCTTAGAATCTCCCACAGAGGTAGACACAGAGCCACGTAAAGCTTCTAGAGCATTCTAGAGGCTACATTTGACTCTTTGCTGTCATTAAAAATCAGATTATAGTCACACTACTACAGAACTACAGAACCACACCTCCTCTGGGGTGATAATATACAGAACCACACCTCCGCATAACCCAAAGGTTCCATCACGCCGTCTCTTGCCCCCCCCCCCCCGCCCACAGGACCCACTTTGCGGCAGTCCGGTCTGGTCTGGAGCGGCTGAGCGCCGTGGCGACCCAGATGGGCGAGGTGGAGCAGCTGTTCTCCCCGGCGCTGTGTGTGGGCGGAGCCGACAGCCGGCCCGCCATTGCCCAGAGCCTCCGCTACCTGAGGGCGGAGCTAGACGCCTGCGTGGGGGCGTGGAGCGCCTGGAAGGGCCGGACGCTCGCCTCCCCGCAGCCCGCCGCCACGGGTACGCAGCCTTCAGCCCTCAGCACATTAACACATTCATACACACGTACACGCATTCACACATACACACATTCACACATTCACCCATTGATTCACACATTCAACCATTCATACACGCATTCAACCATTCATACACATATTCACATATTCATACACATTCACAACACAGTAAGGTGTTCAACCTTCAACACATTCAACCTTCACCCATTCATACACGCATTCACACCAGGGTCAGGCATTCACCCTTCACAGTCAGGGTCAGGTATTCACCCATTCACACCAGGGTCAGGTGTTCCCACCAGGATGTCTACTGAGTGTTGGGTCTTGGGTCTCCTGGGTCCAGGTCCTGAGGCGGTCTTCAGCGCGGGGTTCTCCTCTGCGGTGGAGACGACCATCACCAGGATCCTGTGTGCCGTCCAGGCGCTGGTGAAGAGGAGGGAGCAGCGCCAGGACAAACCCAAGGAGCCAAAGAGAGGTGAACCGGCTCTTTTAGCACTGAGCTACAGTTCCCCCTGTTCACCTGTAGGGGGCAGTGATGCAACCCTGCCGACATACTGATGTATGTAGCACAGCACTGTTGTATACATCCATGCTGGTGTGGAAGACCTTCAGGCAATTTTTCAGATTCCTAGACTGTTTCTGAATGGTTTCGCTCCTGACCAGCAGGGGGCAGTATTGCCTTCTGCTGCCAACGTACTTGGTTACCGGTTTAGCTAACGAGTACTCTACAGGGTTTAGACAAGCTCTGTGGCTGTTGATCGGCTGTGCTCACTCGCTCTTCCTCAATCTGTACATTAGAGAGCGACGAAGAGGACGGAGAGAGGGAAGAGGAGGAGGAGCCTGTGGAGGACCTCCTGAAGGCCGGACACCTGACCCGCCTCCTGGAGGAGGACTTGTCTGCGGAGGTGGACGCCCTCTCCCTAGGGGGTGTCAGCGGGGACCTCAGCAGCCTGCTGGGCAGACTGAGGACCCAGCGGGACGCTTGCCAGCCCCAGCAGCTCCAGGTAGGACACACACACTGAAACACTGGTTTATGGGGACCGACACACACACACAGAAACACTGGTTTATGGGGACCGACACACACACTGAAACACTGGTTTATGGGGACCGAAACACACACTGAAACACTGGTTTATGGGGACCGACACACACACTGAAACACTGGTTTATGGGGACCGAAACACACACGCACTGAAACACTGGTTTATGGGGACCGACACACACACTGAAACACTGGTTAATGGGGACCGACACACACACTGAGACCTTCGACTGGCTGGAGGTGAACCTCATGTCCTCGTCCAACACAGCGTATAGAGGACTCACTGGAGGAGAATTACATTAAATTTACATTTATATTTACATTGAGGGCGTTTAGCAGATGCTTTTCTCCAAAGCGATTTACAATAAGTCAACTTGTCAGATTAAAGAGGAACAACAATATATCTCTGTTGGTACAGTAAGGATGTTCATAGAACCAAGTGGCAAGCACTAACAATCGCTAGGTTAACCCAATCCCAAATGCAACAAATTCTGCTCTGTATGGTTCTGATGTGGTTATGTGGTGTTCTGTGTGGTTCTGTACGGTTCTGTGTGGCTCTGTACAGTTCTGATGTGGTTCTCTTTGACCAGGAGCTGAGCGAGGCGTGCGGGGCGCTGCTGCGTCTGGAGCCCATGCTGGGGGTCTACTCAGACCTGGTCCGCTACTACGTGGCGGTGTCGCTGGGGGCCCACCGCAGCACCGGCAAGCTGCTCTCTGTCCTGGCTAGCGTCTTCACCGAGCTAGCCCAGAAGGTACCGCCCGGAGCTCCCTGTGTTCAGCTAGTGCTGAGTCAGGCTAAGATAACTCTGGGGTTTACAATGAGCTGTGGCGAGCTACGTTAGGGCGCAATGCTAAAGTTAAATGGGTTAGGAAGGTTGGGGTTAAAGTTAAAAGATAATTTTAAACGGTAACTTTAAAGGCTTAAGTTAAAGGCTAACACAATGTCGGGCTTATACAGATAACTCAAATGAAAAGCTAAAGTAAACTGAAACCTTAAAACTTGAAGGCAATCCTTTATGTTGTCTTTGATGTTTGGTGTTCTCTACGTACTTCCAGTCCACTATAGAGACCCGTGTCTTAATGTACGGTGCTCTTGACTACTAACCCCCCTCCCGTCTCGCAGGGCTTCTGTCTGCCCCAGGAGCTGATGGGGGGCGAGGGAGAAGGATCCACCGACTTCCACGACTACGAGGGCGGAGGCATCGGAGAGGGGGAGGGAACCAAAGACGTCAGCGACAAGATCGAGAATGAGGACCAGGTGACCAGAACGCCTCCCTCTGCTAGTAGACGATAGACGTACTGTAAGGTTTCAGAATCCCAGAGCTTCCCTTCTGGGATAAATAAAGTCCCATATCCTATCTTCATCCTGCATTGTAGCAGTAGCATGTAGTGCTTGTTGTTGGTTTTATTATTATGGAATAGAAAGTGAAACTATTAAAAAGTCAGGAATTGTAATTGTAAAATTCATGACCTTATGAGACCTTTGAAATACTCCATCAAAGATCTATTCACCTGTCAGTCAGCAATCTCCAGCCACCCTGAGAGCCCCTCGGGGCCCCCTAGTGGGTCCTGGCCCCCAGGGGTAGAGGTCCACTGCAGTCACCCCCAGACCTCCAGGGAGACCAGAAGCAGTCTCCAGCTGGTCCTAACCTCTGCCCTCTCCCAGGTTGAGGACACCTTCCAGGAGGGCCAGGAGAAGGAGGAGCAGCCGGAGGAGAAGGGAGACATCAAGGCAGAGGACGACGCCATCGAGATGACGGACGACTTTGACGGCCAGATGCATGACGGAGACGGGGAGGAGAAAGGTACCGCTTATACACCCCTGGACTGTAGTTCTAACCTCATCAAACCTGTACTGTAGTCCTAAACTCACCTCTACTGTAGTTAAACTCATCACACCTGTACTGGTGCCCTAAACTTACCTGTACTGTAGTCCTGAATTCACCTGTACTGTAGTTAAACTCTTCACACCTGTACTGTAGTTGTAGACTCACCTGTACTGTAGTTCTAAACTCACCTGTACTGTAGTCCTAAACTCACCTGTACTGTAGTTCTAAACTCGTCATATAACTCGATAGAGGTTTAAATCGACATGTTTCTTCAGACGATGAAGACGAATCAGACAAGGAGGAGGAGGAGCTGGATAAGAAGATGGGGGACCTGGGGGAGGGTCAGACCGAGACCCTGGACGAGAGGATGTGGGGCGACGAGGATGACGAGGAGGGCGACCAGGACGGGAGTGACAAAGAGGAGGAGTTCGGTCAGGGAGTGGACCAGGTGGGTAGTGGGCCTTCTAGATCTGACGTAGACCACCTGGTATAGACCAGCTGTGGTGGAGCACTTGATGTAGACCACCTGGTGTAGACCACCTGGTCACCTGAAGCGCTATATCAGGTGTGCTCACGGCTCTGTCTTCAGCTTTCTGTTAACGCTTTCTGGGACTGGTGCTAGTTCTGATTAATATTTAATACTTCTTGTGCATCTTCTAAAGCGCTCCATGTAGTCGACCTTGATCGCGGTGACCGTGACCCTGTGGTCCACCTTGTGGTGCAGAGGGGCCTTGGTGGTCCACGTTCCTACTAGACCAGGACCCTGACCTTGTGGTGTTTCAGTAGGACCCTGTGGTCCACGTTCCTACTAGACCAGGACCCTGGCCGCGTCGTGGTCCAGTAGGACCCTGTGGTCCAGGTGGCCACTGATGAGGAACCTCTGGCCTCCTGGCTTCGCTGTCTCCTGATGACCGTGGTGTTGTTCTCTTCGTCTAGACGGAGTCTGAACTGGTTGCCAAAGATGACAACCAGGATGCAGCGGAGAACAAGAAGGAGAACCAGAATAACAAGGAGGAGCAGGAGGAGCAGATGGACCAGGAAGAGAAGGAGAAGATCCACGAGCAAGGAGACGAGGTTCGGATCTAAATTATTTTATCCCTTTCTATGGTTCTGTCTTATCTCATCATCCATCTTTATTCTGATGCATGGAAGTACACATGCACGTGTGCTTGATGTGTACTTCCTGTGCTCCTAGCATGTACTCCCTGTGTGTACTTCCTGTGTGTCTGACCCTCCTCTCCGTCCCTCAGAGGGAGTTTGACGAGAACGAGGTGGACCCGTTCCACGGGAAGCAGGACAAGAAGCCAGAGCCTGAGGCCATGGAGCTCCCGGAGGAGCTGAACCTGGACCAGCAGGACCCCCAGGACGGGGAGGAGGACGAGGAGGGGGACGGTGAGGAGGACGAACAAGCCTTCCTCTTAAGCGTTGCAGCTGTTGTTATTCTACTGGTGCGCCCTCTAATGGAGGGGAGGTGAACTGCAGCCTGGGGCCGCGCTCAACATATGTGTTCTCCTCCTGTTCCCAGAGGAGAACCCGCTCGACATCGAGGAGCAGCCCATGACCCTGGACGAGAAGGAGGGTGGGGACAAGGAGGGGGAGGAGGAGATGGACGACCAACCCGACAAACCAGCAGAGGAGAACGGTCAGGAGGCCAAGACAGAGGAGGAGGAGGGGAAGGAAGGAGGAGAGGAGAAAACGGACGAGGAGAAAGCAGACCAGGTCAAGAACGAAGAGGAGGCGGAGGCGGAGGAGGAGGAGAAGGAGAACGGACAGGAGGCTGGGAAAGAGGAGGATCTGGCCGTCCCCAACGACAGAGGCCAGGACCCCAAGGTGGGTTCAGTCTTTGTTGGCTCCTCACTGCTCAGGCCTCAGCACACGCTGGTGTCCACAGGGCCGTAACTGGAGCCCATTTTGACCTCCTGCCATGCCTCGCTTCCAGGAGGAGGAGCCGGAGAAGGAGGAAGGGGCGGACGACCAGGAGCAGCCGGAGTCGGAGGAGAGGAAGGAGCACCAGGCCGATGGGCAGACCAGTGAGCAGAACGTCCAGAGCGAGACGGCGGTGGAGCTGGCCGGGGAGGCCTCGGAGCGCGACCAGGCCAAGGAGGTACGGCGCCGCCGGAACCTTCTCTGACTAGAACCTCCTCTGCCTAGAACCTCCTAGGATTAGAACCTCCTTGGACTAGAACCTCCTGGCCTGAACCAGAGCAGAACCTCCTCTGACTAGAACCTCCTAGAACCTTCTGGCCTGTACCAGAGCAGAACCTCCTCTGACTAGAACGTCCCGGACTCTCTGGTCCAGAATGTTCTTAAACCTTCTGGTACCAATAGCTGTAGAACTTTCTGGTACCAAGAAGTTTTAGAATGTTACAATTCATAAAAAAATAATTGATTTAGAACGTGTGTATGTGTGTGTGTGTGTCAGGAACATGGGTGTGGAGCCGCCGACGCCAGCCAATCAGAGGGGCACCAGTCCAAACTCACAGCCAGGATGGCGTCTCAGAAACGGACCCAAAACAAGACCCAGGTACCAGCCCTTACAACCACAGACACAGGTACCCAGGTACCAGTCCTTAGAACCACAGACACAGGTACCCAGGTACCAGTCCTTAGAACCACAGACACAGGCACCCAGGTACCAGTCCTTAGAACCACAGACACAGGCACCCAGATGGGACTCCTTCAGAGCCACGCTGACCCCCCTCTGGTTCCCGGTTCTCTCAGAGCTTCAAGAGGAAGCCGGGGCAGGCAGACAATGAGCGGTCGACGGGCGACGAGAACGAGCGCGTCAACAAGCGGCTGCGGACCGTGGAGAGCTCTGAGGACCGCGCCGAGGACCGGCGGGACTCCGCGGCCAAGCAGGAGTCGGACCTGTACGAGCACGTGAAGCAGGGCGAGACCGACTATGACACGCAGACTTACGGTGAGAACCCCCGGACCCCCCGCTAACCCTGGACCCCCGCTATTAGTGGTTATCCGTCGTAGCGCGCCAACTGTTGATGCTAGTAAACCGACGTAGCGCTCTAACTGTTGATGCTAGCCAGCTGTTGTAGCTCGCTAACTGTTGATGCTAGTAAACCGACGTAGCTCGCTAACTGTTGATGCTAGCCAGCCGTTGTAGCTCGCTAACTGTTGATGCTAGCCAGCCGTTGTAGCTCGCTAACTGTTGATGCTAGCCGGCCGTTGTAGCTCGCTAATTTTTGTGTTGACTGATGCTCTGATGGTCCCTTGAGGATGTGTTCCCCGGGCTATGCTAACGCTTGCTCTGCACTCCGCGCTCCCCATGGGGGTTTCAGACGTGGCGAGCGCCGAGCAGCAGAAACCCGCCGGCCCCCAGCAGGAGCAGGACCGCGAGGACGATGAGGAGGACGTTGCCATGGATACGGAGGAGCAGGAGGAGCAGCTGAAGGCCTCGGAGGACCCGGAGCTGAAGCCGGAGCAGCTGGACTCCACCAAGTCCTCCAAGAAAGGTGTTGCATCTTCATCACTACATCACTGACAGAGACGCGGCCTCAGGGTGCCGGGTTCGATTTCCTGTGGGTGTGGGTGTGCTTGTTGGGTGTGTGTCTATGTATTGATGTGTGTGTATTAACCGTCACCCTCTCCCCCTCCGTCAGGGCTGGATAGCGGGGAGGTGGAGGTGAAGAGGAGGCAGGAGGAGGAGGAGGAGGAGGAGGAGATGAAGGACAGTAGAGATGCTGAGGAGGAGGAGCAGCGGGAGCGGACCACAGAGTCCACCATCCACACGGTCCCAGAGCTGCTGATGGAGATCACAGAGGTGCACGCACGCACGCACGCACGCACGCACGCACGCACGCACGCACGCACGCACGCACGTACACACACATACACACTCACGTACACGTACACACTCACGTACACACACACATACACGTACACACGCACGTACACGTACACACGCACGTACACATACACACACTCACACACAAACACACACACACACACATACACGTACACATACACACACGTAAGCACAGACACTCACGTACACACGTACGTACGTACGCACGCACGCACGCACGTAAGCACACACACACGTACAAGCACACGTACGCACACACACATAATCACTCACATACTCACATACTCACTACTCACTCAAAGATAAACCTTTACAAAAACCCAGCGGATTCCACTCCCAGTGAAAGGGTGTGGGTTTGATACCAATGTCAGCAGCCGTCCTTGGGCCAGACGCCCCCTGACCCCTCCCTGCTCCTCACTGACTGAGTCTGAGTGCACTGGAAGAATCGTTTTGAAGGTTTTAAACTTTCATTAGGTAGTCATGGTGATGCAGCGACCAACTCCGTCTCTATGGAAGCTTTGATGTTAACTGTGTGTGTGTGTGTGTGTGTGTGTGTGTGTGTGTGTGTGTGTGTGTGTGTGTGTGTGTGTGTGTGTGTGTGTGTCCATAGAAACAGCAGGAGGACCCCGAGGAGGTGCGGAGGGAGATGGAGCTGCAGCTGGAGGCGTGGCAGTGCCAGGCCCCGGGGCCCCAGGAAGAGGTTAGCGTTAGAGAGCCCCTACTGCACCACCCACTGGGAAGACTGGGAGGCTGGTCTGTGGTCCTGTCCCGCCCTACTGGGCCAGCATGGCATTAACACTGCCAGGGTTACGGGTTAAACTCCCACTGGGGCCCCAGCTACGTCTGGTGGTGAAATAGGGCCCCTTCAACATCACGGCCTCATCGAGCCCACGTGCAGAGTTATGCTGATGTGTGTGTGTGTGTGTGTGTGTGTGTGTGTGTCTAGGAGCGGGCGGCGGCCTCCATGTGGCACCAGTACCAGACCCTGACCTCCGGTCTGGCCCAGCAGCTCTGTGAGCAGCTCCGCATGATCCTGGAGCCTACGCAGGCCGCCAAGCTCAAGTCAGTACCCTGACCTTACCACCCTGACCCCTGACCTCAGTAACCTGACCTTACTACCCCTCCCCTGACCTCAGTACCCTGACCCCTGACCCTAACTCACGACCCTACCACCCCTGGACCTCAGTACCCCTCCTAATCCTGACCCCAGAGCCAGCCTGGTGTCTGATGTTCACCTCCTCACTAATGGTTCCATCTTGGACCTCTGATCTCTGACCTCTGACCTCTGACCTGACCTACGGCTCCAAAGGGGACATGGCAGCAAAGTACTCTTTTAGATTGTTTATTATTGTTTGTACTTTATTTACTAAATGACATCATCTCAATCTAATCTCCTGCTCCACACAGGACAGGAGCTAAGTGATGGTTGATCTAATCTAGACCTCCACAGGGGGGTTGGTAACTAGTTGGTAACTAGTTGGTAACTAGGTGATACTGCTGTTCTAATGCCCCGCTGGTCTCCACAGGGGGGTTGGTAACTAGTTGGTAACTAGTTGGTAACTAGGTGATACTGCTGTGCTAATGCCCCGCTGGTCTCCACAGGGGGGTTGGTAACTAGTTGGTAACTAGGTGATACTGCTGCTCTAATGCTCGGCTGGTCTCCACAGGGGGGTTGGTAACTAGTTGGTAACTAGTTGGTAACTAGGTGATACTGCTGCTCTAATGCCCCGCTGGTCTCCACAGGGGGGTTGGTAACTAGTTGGTAACTAGTTGGTAACTAGGTGATACTGCTGCTCTAATGCCCCG
>JAOPJL010000097.1:1402818-1412900 GCA_027123545.1 Trisopterus esmarkii | reverse complement strand
TGCTACACACTACATAGACACCAGGGGGCAGTGCCCTGCTACACACTACATAGACACCAGGGGGCAGTGCCCTGCTACACACTACATAGACACCAGGGGGCAGTGCCCTGCTACACACTACATAGACACCAGGGGGCAGTGCCCTGCTATACTCTACATAGACACCAGGGGGCAGTGCCCTGCTATACTCTGCATAGACACCAGGGGGCAGTGCCCTGCTACACACTACATAGACACCAGGGGGCAGTGCCCTGCTATACTCTGCACAGACACTGGGGGCAGAGCAACATAAACACTGACCTAGAGCCTTAGAGAGCAGTGTAGCTTTGGCTTCTGTCATGGTGGGGAAAAATGGCTTGATGAGGTCCTCCATGGTTACTGTTGCTAGGGAGTTGAAGGCTGAAGAGATTGTGCTGAGGGGGGAAGAGAGAGAGAGCGAAGCAGGAAGAAACAAAGCAAGATATAATAAACTGTATATACATACAAAACATATAGTATACATTACAATGAAACGCCTATGCGTTAACTAACTACTACTCCTACAATACCAGCTGTACAATCTATAGTGAAGTATAATAAACTGTTACCTGAGAGCTCCGCTGAAGAGGCAGGCCACGAAGAGACCAGGCAGACCCGGCAGGTCTCTGAAGACGTCCATCACGAAGTAGAGCACCATCTACAGGCAGGGGGGGCACAGCACGCCTCAATCACCCAGTGTCTCTTCACAATAAGAGCACAGCCCCTAGTGTCTCTTCACATTAAGAGCACAGCCTCCAGTGTCTCTTCACATTAAGAGCACAGCGCCAATGTCTCTTCACAATAAGAGCACAGCGGCCAGAGTCTCTTCACATTAAGAGCGTTGCTGAGACACTGACCTGGTCTGCACATTAAGAGCGTGCTGAGGCACTGACCTGGTCTGCACATTGAGAGCGTGCTGAGGCACTGACCTGGTCTTCACATTAAGAGCGTGCTGAGGCACTGACCTGGTCTTCACATTAAGAGCGTGCTGAGGCACTGACCTGGTCTGCACATTAAGAGCGTGCTGAGGCACTGACCTGGTCCTTGGTCTTCACGTAGCCCTTGTCCAGAGGGCTGTCCTCTCCATAGCGGGCGAACATCACCAGCCCCATGAGACAGCCCAGACACAGAACGATCTGCTGGCACGGGAACACCACGTAGCAGGACCTGGAGAACACACAGAACATGGAGAACCTTCTTCAACCACCTCCAGGAGAACATGGAGAACCTTCTTCAACCACCTCCAGGAGAACATGGAGAACCTTCTTCAACCACCTCCATGAGATCCTTATTCAACCTGCTCCAGGAGAACCTTCTTCAACCTCCAGGAGAACCGTATTCTACCACCAGGAGAACCTAGAGAACCTCCAGGAGAACCTTATTCTACCACCAGGAGAACCTAGAGAACCTTATGCAACGTCCTCCAGGAGAACCTTATTCTATCACCAGGAGAACCTTATTCTATCACCAGGAGAACCTTATTCAACCACCTCCAGGAGATTAGTGTAGGGTAGACTGAGATTGGTGTAGGGTGATGTAGGGTAGGGGCAGGGTGGTGTAAGATGGTGCAGCAGGAGTAGAATAGGGAGAGGGTGGCGTGGGGTAGGATAAAGTTATGTGTAGCTAGGTGGTAGGGCAGGTCTTACATCACGGCCTCCCGCTCGGTCCTGGAGCTGAGGTAGCGTTGGACCTGGGCCTGGTTGACTCCGTACAGGGCCAGCATCAGGAAGACCCCGCCCACGCCCAGCGTCCAGAAGGTGTGTCTCTCCAGGGGGTCTGGGTTCAGGCTGCAGCACACATTCATCCAGGAACATGATTCACACATAGAAGCAGGTATTCACGTATAGCCGCCGCAGCAGCCGTTTGTGTGTAGCACTACACCGTAGTGGAAGCATTAGCAGCGGCAGCATTCGCAACAGTAGGAGCATTATCTATATCATGAGCCGCGTGGTGGCGTCCTTACTCCAGGGAGGCGATGCGGCTGCCGTTCATGGCCTTCCTCCACACCTCGGAGATGCCCCCGGCCTGGCTGGTCCCCACCACGATGACCGCCAGCTGGCCCGCGAACATCACCACCGTCTGGAACACGTCCGTCCAGATCACCGCCTTCAGACCTCCCTGCACCACAAACATCACGCTTAGAGTTAGTCAAGTCAGTCAGCTAAAGGCTAATGGCTCATTGCTTGTTGGCCAGAAACGGAAAGGAGGGCTGTTTATGTTTGGTTGTAGTCTTTTCGCTCGGTTCAAGCCCTACTATTGAGACGAAGAACCAAGCAAAAAGACTACAACCAAACGTTAACAGTTTCGCTATGATACTTGATTTGGAACATCAACAAACTCCACTAACCACTCGGTGAGTTTCTTATATTTCTGAAAACAAACGTTTCGGGTTGTGTTAATGACTGGTCTGTGAATTCCCATACACAGCCATTCTGAAGCAGGCAGGGGCGATTCCAAATGAGCCAAAAACCCGAGACAGGACCAATAGTCAACATTCTGGTGTCAACCACTCTATTTCATCCTAAACAAACCAGAAAGGGGGCTCAATGTACTAAATACCGTACTGGTCCTTGAAGGGCTACTGTCAGGCCAAAGTTAAGGGCTAACATTAACCTGAAGCTAAAAGCAAACGTCACGCCCAGGGTAAAGGACAAGGTTGATATTTCAGCCCCTTACCAGTGCAGTGTACAGTGTGCACACGAGGCCCATAGCCAGCACTGCCCCCCAGAGGTCAAAACCAGTTACTGCAACACAAAACAAAACAAATGTTAGGAAAGACCCCAGTTGTTCGGCATGTTAAGGTACAATTCTTCAGGTGCACCTGGCGGTCGTACCTGCGTTGAGGGCCAGCGCTGGGGCATACAGCACCACCCCCATGTAGATCACCTGGACGGGACGACAACACATCAACATGGACCTTGCACACAGCACTCAGTATGGGGACTCATTAACTCTGTGCGTTTGTTACCATCTGGAAGATGAAGGTGACCGTCCCACAGATCCTGACCGTCTTGTTGAAGCGCAGCTCCAGATACTGAGCAGAGAGACACAACTCAACACTGGACCACAACACTGGACAACAACACAACACTGAACCACAACTCAACAATGAACCACAACACAACACTGAACCATAACACTGAACAACCACAACTCCACACTGAACCACAAGGCTGGGGAGTTTTACTGGGTAGAGCTAAATGGGAAGGACTTACTGTGTAATGCTAACTGGTAAGGGCTAACTGGGTAATGCTAACTGGTAAGGGCTAACTGGGAAATGCTTACTGGGTAGGGCTCACTGGGAAGGACTAACTGGATGATGCTATCTGGGTAGGGTAACTGCACATAGCTGACTAGGGGGTGTTAAAGTCCCCGTCTGGATGCTAGTCAATACCAGTAAGCGATGCTAGCTAGTGGTTAGCTGGTGGCTAGCCGCGGGGTACCTCGTAGGCGCTGGACAGGCGCAGGCGGTAGAAGACGGGGATGAAGACGTGGGCAGGGATGAGAAGCCCCAGGAAGTAGGAGCAGCCCAGGAACCAGTACTGCGTCCCGAAGGTGTACACCTCGGACGGCGCTCCCAGGATCGCCACGGCTGACTGGAAGGTGGCCAGCAGCGACAGAGACACCGGCAGGCAGCTCATGGAGCGGTCCGCCAGCAGGAACTCCTGGGGACAGACGGCACGTCAGAACACCGCCGGGAGCTGGACTGGGAGCTGTACTGGGAGCGTCTGGACTGGGAGCGTCTGGACTAGGGATGTCACGAGAACCGATACTTTCATACCAAGTTCGATGCCACAATTCTAAAAACGTGACGGTACTTGTTTTTCTACAGAATCGTAGGTACCGGGGATGTTATTCCTCCGGCCGTGACGTGGGCAGCATGTACAACTACAAGTGTTGTAGTCGTTAAATGGCAAAGGAACACAGAAGATGACAACTGCAGCTGTAGCAAGTGCAACAGCTCCGCCTCGACTGGTCCAAAAAAGGATAGTAAGAGTCTGGTCTGGAAGTACTTTGCGTTTGGAACGCTGCGCTGTGCGACTGTTTCAGACGGGACCCTTCTCAATGTTGCTCTTCTAAACACGCATGGTACGACTGCGTGTGGCATCACTTACTTGATGTTGCATTGATTGGCAGATCGGCAGGTTGTAGTGGGTGTGGCGGTGAATGAATAAACAAACGTGTCTGTCTGTCTGTCTGTCTGTCTGTGTGTATGTTGCGAGCATATGCGATTTCAAAGTAACAAACCAACTCAAAGCCGATGCATGCATCCAAAACCAAATAAATTAAAAATAGCGTAGCTTATTCGCGTGGTTGAAAACAATGTTGCCGTCTCCCGTGGTGGCCTTGCGCACCTGTGTTATATTACGTAATATTGCGTTGGAAGTTATGTTTTAAACCCCGCCATGCACGCAAGTGTAAACGTGAGCAGCATAGCTGAGTGAATGCCTGCTTTCAGCGTGTATTTTTGATTTATTTTTATTATTATTTTTAACAATTTATTTTTTATTAATCATTGAAGGCTACATGCCAGTACCACTGTTTTTGTAATGTTCAAATGTTTTTAATAAATTAGTGTATGTTGAAGTAGGCCTACATCAGATTTATTGCTTTTGTTTTTTACCGTGGTATCGAATTGGGTATCGAGAATCGTGTAATTTCACTGGTATTGGTGTCGACTACTGAATCTCTGGTATCGCGACATCCCTAGTCTGGACTGGGAGCGTCTGGACACCACAGCCCCCCGTACTGGGAGTGTCTGTACACCACCTCCTCCCGTTGTACTGGGATCTGTACGGGGAGCGTCTGGAGACCACCGCTGACCGCTGGACTGGGAGCTGTACTGGGAGCATCTGTACACCACCTCCTCCCCTTGTACTGGGAGCTGTGTGTGGAGGCATCACTGAGCAGTGCTGCCGTCTCACCTGTGTGGTCCGCTGACGGCCCCCGGAGAAGGCATAGAAGAGGCCGATGCCCGCGGACGCCACCAGTAGCAACGCAAAGATCACATAGTCCACCGTGCTGAAGTGCATCTGGACTATGTCTCCCATGATGCAGCTGAAGAGGGCGGAAGCGTGTGGAAGCTGGGGGCGGCTCAGTACAGCCAACTTAGCTCCTCCGCATAAACTCCCTGAGAGAGAGACAGAGGCAGAATGAGATCATTACAATCTTCCATTGTTGACAATAATGATTTCCTCACAGAGCGAGAGAGTCGTGTATTTGAGCGGGCTTGGGAGGGTGTGGTCGCACACAGCCCAGACCGGAAGGGGGCTGGTGAGATTGCAGCGGCTTTGAGAGACTGGAATTATTAGTCATCATAGTAGACTGGTTTAGGCTGCGTTAGATTTAACTAGTCCTATTGGTTAGTAGTACTGTAGTACACATTTAAAATGTGATAGAGCAGCTGGACGTGAAATCTCAGTATTTCTGTAGTAGAACGTGTTAGAGGGTGAGACAGAAAGAGATACACACAGAGAGAGAGAGAGAGAGAGAGAGAGAGAGAGAGAGAGAGAGAGAGAGAGAGAGAGAGAGAGAGAGAGAGAGAGAGAGGTACAGCGGGTCTTACCTGTTCTGTGGAGGTGACTGCCAAGTCGGTTCCTTTTTAAATGCCCTCAGGGTCAGTCCAGGTCTCCACTCACAGCCTCCCTGGAAGGCCAGGATAGAGTCAATCATGTCCACTCTCACACCACAGGAGAGCACAGCACGCTCGGGTATGCTCCGAGAATCAGAGACCTCCTTCTCCCCATCTCCTGCCCTTCTCTCCTAGCATCCTCGCCAAACACCTAGTCTCCCTCTCGAGGTAGGCAAGGAGGATCACGCAGGACCCCTGGGCGAGTGGGGAACTCGAATAACCTTCATCTGCCCGGGACACCAGAGGACGGGACGGCCTCTACAGCACCTCCCTGACAACATGTTGTGCAGCCGCCTGACATACTATACAGCACGGCATGTTGAGCGGCCCAGCATGCTACGTAGACAAACAAGGGAATCGTTGATACAAAAGGTGGTCATTGTGGAAGGCAAATTGTATGAGCTACATGTTGCAGTCAATCTGCCACATGTATTCAGGCTCACAATGTTATGCCGGAGCAGCCGGGTAAGGAGATACATGTTGTGAAACAGGTCTACCTGTCCACCATGGCAGCTGAGGGGAGGGCTGTGTTGTTAGTACCCCCCGCAGTAAGACCCCGTACTGTGGGCACTGATACTGTTATCCCACCATCGGCCAGGTGTTGTCTTTTCCTGGTGTTCCTTTCAGCTCTGCGTGGACAAACTGCTGGTGAACTGCTGGTTTATGTCGAGTTGGGACAAACACGGTTGATTCATACTAAACACTAGACTAGGCTAACAAGTTAACCATACTAAACACTAGACTAGGCTAACAAGTTAACCATACTAGACAGTAGGGCCCGACCAATATTGATTTTGGAGGGCCGATGCCGATTATTTTCAGAGAAAATTCTGATTTTTAATAAAAAAAAAAAATATGCCTATTATAAAAAAATATATATCGAATTACTGCAAAAATAATGAGTTGTGTGAGGCTGGGGCAAGCAGTATATTAACATTTTATTAACAATCTTTTGACATAAAGTGCAGGAAGAAGAACTTTATTGTACCTACACAACATATTTGAAAACAATATTTAATAATAACATAAAATAAATATAGGAACGTATATTATAACATTATATAATATATATATATATATATAAAATATCATATAATATTATATATGAAGCTCCGGGAGTCACAAACGGCAACAATCACCTTCTCCTCCGTGCTGCAGTTCACTGCAGATCCACCGAGGACACCATTGCCATAGCCCTTCATGCTGCCCTGAGTCTCCTGGAACACCTGGAGAGCTACGTCAGGATGCTCTTCATTGACTACAGCTCAGCCTTCAACACCATCACCCCAGCTATCCTGGTCAGCAAACTGTCTGACCTGGGTCTCAACCCGCTCACCTGCTCCTGGATTAGGGACTTTCTCACTAATCGACCCCAGAAGGTGAAACTCTGCCCCCACTTCTCCTCCACCCGCACACTCAGCACAGGCTCTCCACAGGGGTGTGTGCTGAGCCCACTCCTCTACTCTCTCTACACCTTCGACTGCAGTCACACCCACCCCAGTAACACCATAGTGAAGTTCGCGGATGACACGACGGTGGTGGGACGGATCTCAGAGGGAGACGAGTCTGCCTACAGGGATGAGATCCTGAAGTTAACATTGTGGTGTTCAGCCAACAACCTGGCAATGAACACCACAAAAACCAAGGAGATCATCCTGGACTTCAGGAAAAGCAAGGCAGACCCGGCTTCCCTTTACATCAACGATGACTGTGTAGAGAGGGTCCACACCTTCCGCTTCCTGGGCACTATGATCTCTGCTGGCCTCTCCTGGACCGCCAACCCCGAGAGAGGGGAGAGAAGCTGCTGGTGACCTTCTACCGCTCCTCCATCAAGAGTGTTCTGACGTTCTGGATCTCCGTGTGGTTTTCAAGGTGCACTGAGGCAGACCGGAAGAAACTCCAGGGAGTGATTAACACCGCCCAGAGGATCACCGGCTGCCCCCCTCCCCTCCCTGAAGGACATATACGTCTCCCGCTGCCCCAGAGCGGAGAAGATCGCAAAGGACAGCTCACACCCTGGCTTTCATATGTTCGACCTGATGCCCTCTGGCAGGCGCTATAGGTCCATCAGAACCAGGACTTCACGGTTCAGAGACAGCTTCTTCCCCAAAGCTGTAACCACCCTGAACACACACAGGCACCGACCCCCGACTGACCCCGGACCCCACGCATACACGCACATTCAATTCAATTTCAAACGCAATTTGCGCTAAATGTACATACTTCATTTTATTCTATGGACAATGCGAAAGCCCAACCTCCCATTGTACTTTATTTATTTACATACTCACATATCTCTATTTATAATACTGCTATACATATTCTTAGATACTGTCATATTTACATATTTATAGTTATAATACTGTCATACATTCCACGTTTACATATTTTCATTTACATAACTCTATTTATAATACTGTACTGTATAATACAATATTCTTTGCACTACTCGACTGTCTTGCATTATTCCACTGTTTACAGACATATTTTCTACTGTTCATTTGTTATGTTATTATTATTTTTTTATATAATTTGACCCTTATGTTTGCCATGCAAACAAATGCACCAAGCGGGAAAGTGTCTACTAAGAATTTCGTTGTACCCATCTACTGGTGCAATGACAATAAAGGCTTTCTATTCTACTCACTGGTTTAACCACTAGGCTAGGTTAACATCTCAACAAACCAAACTAACCTCCCCTACATAACCTGATTGCGGGCCTTCTGCACAAAGTCCATGAGCTGTAAATTACTCTGAATGGTACAAAATTCATGAGTGTTTCAGTGACTGCATGTTCCTCCCAGGTAAAGGGTGAACTACATGTACTGCTGACAGAGAATCTATCTCTGTTCGTCTGTTTATCTAGTCACTGAGCAGACACTTTTATCAAGTCAATTACAAGTCAGGCATCACGCAAATCATGCAACCAAAATAGTGGCTCCAAAAAATTAAGCTTTGAGCAAGTTTAAAAACAACACCACAAGAGAACAGAGCAGCAGTAGGTATAAGAACAGATTTTAGCTTTTACACAGGCATTTAGCAGACCATTTTATCCAAAGCGACTTACAGCGGTTCATACACACATTCACAAACCGTCGGCGAAGTCAGCCACGCAGGGCGACAGCCAGCTGGTCAGGAGCAGTCAGGGTGAGGCGTCTCGCTCAGGCACACCTCCACACTTATCCTGCTCTACCTCCTGAGCTACTGCCGCCCGAGTAGTAGTATCAACAGTAGATCACTATCCTGCACACGGCGTGGACCGGTCTCCAGGCCTCCTCTAGACCTGTCTCCAGGCCTCCTCTAGACCTGTCTCCAGGCCTCCTCTAGACCTGTCTCCAGGCCTTCTCTAGACCTGTCTCCAGGCTGCCCTTTACAACAGAGCTGCCTGCTGGGTCGACCCGACACACCACAGGCTGACCTGGTTCTCCTTGGCAACCGCTGGTCTCTACTCCACCACTAGTTCACTCTGAGCCTTTCACCACGAACGGAGAAGGTAAAACAATCGACAATCGAATACCCTCCGACAAGGTACAATTCCCTGACCGTTCTACGTTCAGGGTGAAATGCACTCAATCTAAAGTAATAATTTCTGACCAACAGCAGAGAGTGTGTGAGAGCAGGGACTGACAGACCGAGCCATGTGAAATATCGAACCGCACGCTGGTTAGAGCGCCGCGAGTGGCTTAAGTCCATACCGAGGACTAACAAAGAGGTTTAAATGTTTCAAAGGATAAGAACAGAGGCTCACCGACCGAGATGCACGGTGGGTCGGCTGGCTGTGATGTCACGATCATTAAACACTGGCCACAGCACAGAGAGGTTTGAAAAACTGTCAGGGAAGCCATCGTTCCCAAGGCAACGCCCAGGCAGGGACAGTGATTGGCCTTCGGTTTATCTAGTAGGGGTGGCGAGGCTGCAAGTGTTAACCATTCGCCCTCTGTCTGAGGGTGTAGCCGGAGGAGGTGATAGCCCGGAGAGTGCAGCTGATTGAAGAGATAGTGAGAAGAATAGAAAAGGGAGGGTTTACATGTGAGAAGGTTTAGAGCTGTAGCAGATAACACTGGAGATACAACCATCCCCACAGCTGTCACTAGCATCACAGCTAGCATCCTCACAGCTGTAGCTAGCATCACTGCTAACATCCCCACAGCTGTAGCTAGGATCACCACAGCTGTAGCTAGATGGATAGAACTGTGGTTAGCTACCAGAGCTGTAGCCAGCCACCACTACGATCTCTCTGACATGCGTGTGAACAGACTCTTTGATCAATGACCCCTGGCCTGTCAATACAATCTCTGTTAACAGAGAAACAACAGACAGACCTCCAAAATATCAACTGATAAATGAATACAAATCAAAGGACACACACACACACACACACACACACACACACACACACACACACACACACACACACACACACACACACACA
>JAOPJL010000097.1:1328978-1345774 GCA_027123545.1 Trisopterus esmarkii | reverse complement strand
GCGTGTGTGTGTGTGTATGGATGTGGGTGTGTTACCTGTGATGGTGTGTGTGTGTTTGTGTGTGTGTTACCTGTGATGGTGTGTGTGTGTGTGTTACCTGTGATGGTGTGTGTGTGTGTGTGTGTGTGTGTGTGTGCGTGTGTCTGCGTGTGTGTGCGTGTGTGTGTGTGTATGGATGTGGGTGTGTTACCTGTGATGGTGTGTGTGTGTGTGTGTGTATGGATGTGGGTGTGTTACCTGTGATGGTGTGTATCTTGCGGACCCTGCGCACCGCCCCAGTGCCGTCATCCGTGCGGACCCAGACCACGAGCCGGTCCCCCGCGGTGAGGCCCCGGTGGAAGAACTGGAGGCACTGCTGGTCCCGGCGGGGGTGCAGGACCCGGGACTCCAGCAGGGCGCTGGCCCCCGCCGGACCCCCTGCCGCGTCGAAGCTCATGAAGTACCCGGCGTCTAGAGACACACACATGCAGAAACACGCACACACACACACACACACACACTCACGCAGACACACGCAGATACGCACAGACACGCACACACACACACACACACAGACACACGCACACACACACGCAGACTCACACACACACGCCCAGAAACACGCAGACACACACATACGCGCAGACACACATACACACACACTCATGTTTAGGCGCACATACACTCACACACACACACACACAAAGACAAGCAGACACACACATGCACACACACAAAGATAGGACCACAACCACATGCAAACACAACAAAAACAAGAACCAACAGCCCACAGTTTAAAGACAGCCTTTGCATAACCTCCTCATTTAAATGTTGGCATTTGGTTGTGTGTGTGTGCGTGTGTGTGTGCATGTGTGTGTGCGTGCGTGCGTGCGTGCGTACCTCGGCAGCGGCCCAGCAGGGTGTGGTCAGGCTGGGTGGGGGTGCTGAGGGTCTGGATCCAGTCTGCGTGGTCCAGCTGGTTCTGGATCATCCCACAGATGTTAATGAGCTCGAAGGAGCACTGGTCCAGTAGGGTCAAGCTCTGGGCTGCACAGGAAACCAGTAAAAACTCATAATAATAAAACCAGTAATACCCATAATGATCCTTTAATAATTCCTTTAATCCTCTCTGTCCTGATAATCCTCTATGTCCTGATAATCCACTATGTCCTGATAATCCTTATGTCCTGATAATCCTTTAATCCTCTCTGTCCTGATAATCCTCTATGTCCTGATAATCCTTATGTCTTGATAATCCTTTAATCCTCTATGTCCTGATAATCCTTATGTCCTGATAATCCTTTAATCCTCTATGTCCTGATAATCCTTATGTCCTGATAATCCTTTAATCCTCTTTGTCCTGATAATTCTCTATGTCTTGATAATCAACCATGTCCTGATAATCCGCTATGTCCTGATAATCCGCTACGTCCTGATGATAACTCTCTATGGGCCGTATTTTAACGGTCTGTAAGTAGCTTTCTGGCGCTGTGGATAAATTACTCTTGCGCCCGACGCAAATCTAAAATGGGGTCGGCCTGAAACCCGTAGGTGTGTTTTGGGCGTAACGTGCAATAAACCAATGAGAGTTCCACCTCCCATCCCCTTTAAGAGCCAGCGCATTTGACTTGATATTTTGCGCGTTTGCATTCTCCACTGAGACAGATGCATGACCACATGGATTTCAAACTTCAAATGGCAATGTTAATTATGTGTAAATTGCATGTAAATTCCGGCAAAGACAACTTGACACACATATATGATATGCTGACGCGGTCCTGTGGCCGCAACTGTGGCCTCACCCGCATTTATTCATTCTGTTAAACACTCACTCGTGGTCAGAGACGGACTGGACGGTCTGGCATTCGGGCAGATGCCAGAGGGGCCGCGGCCTCTCGTGGGCCGTTTGGGCCAATCACGGAGCGGCATGCTTGTCGGGTTCGTGCGGCCGCTTCGTCGCAACGCGGCCCCACATTATCTCTTGGCCAACTATCAAGCATCTAGTGTTAAAAAGCTTCACATTAGGCATTTGACTCGAAACCCCTATTTTGACACATTATGTGATACTAATCAGTATTTATACCTGATATGAGTCTCTAGCTAGTAGCACCAGCGCTAGCACTAATGTTCAAGACACTGAGCAAACAGACTAGGGGCAGGGTGTAAGACAGGAGGACAGTGAGGAATGTGAGCAAGAGGAGGATGACAGTGAGGAAGAGGAAGAACAAAATTAGCGAGAGGAGGATGATGTTGAATCTGACATTGATGATGAATCTATGGAACTGTCAACCTACACTGACTGGATTAGCAGAAACAGAGATTGGGACCAATGCTGCAGGAGGGAGTGTCGCGACAGATACAGTAAGTGTGGCTACTTCATTGGATCAGAATGCATATTAAAGTTAGAGAGTTCATCACCAATGGGGCTACAAAAGTGCGTGTTATTTCCGTGCATGTGAAGTTATATCTGTGTGTTGCGGGCACGCGCGTGCGTGCGCGTCCCCGTGTGGGCCGCTGGTGGTAGAAATGCCAGGGCTGTTTTTTAATCCCAGTCCGTCACTGCTCGTGGTATAACTATCTTCAAAAACTCACGATCAAATACTCATCAATCCTAAAAGTTATGGGCTTGTACACGCGGTCTGAATATGTGTTTGCTGTACGATGTTTGCAGATGCATTGATTTAAAAGTACAATTTACCGCTATATCAGCTGTTCTTTCTCAAATCATTTAACCAACCATTTACACTTCAACAAGATTTTGTTTTGGAAGGCTGGGATATACTTTGCTGGAGTTTATTATTGTTATTATTATTATTTTAGCACATGGCATAGCCACTACAGGCTACAGTGTTCATTCATGCAGCCCATATGAAAAAACACAATCCACATGCTATTTCTATGTAGTTTCACACATATGAACAATCTTTGACATCATAACATATAAACCAGGCATTTGCATATTTGTGCTGTGTATAGCCATACGTGTGTGTAAGCGTATGTTGCAGTGGGCTACGTTTTTTCATGTTTTTTCACCTTTGAGAAAAACCATGCCCAAAAAAGCAACGATCTAGCAACAATACATGAGTCAGTGTAGAAAGTCAATTGCGCTGGGTGCAGGATAGGGCCCTATGTCTTTATAATCTAGAATATCCTATCCCCCTGTAATCATCATCTAGAATTCCCTGCGTGCATGCTTGTTTGCGTGTGCGTGTGCGTGCGCTTGTGTGTGTGTGTGTGTGTGTGTGTGTGTGTGTGTGTGTGTGTGTGTGTGTGTGTGTGTGTGTGCTCACCACAGTCGTACATGCGGTTGAGTCTGGTCAGGTCGGTGGCGCTGAAGTCGAGCCGCTGGCCAATGAGGGCGTTGAAGGCAGGGATGGCGGTGGTGATGGTGGGCGCCGAGGCGTTCTTGTTGAAGGAGAAGGGGCGGTAGTGCATGATGGACTCGTAGTCGTAGGCCGTGTTCAGGTCTGTGATGGAGCCATCGTCGTACTTGTTGAAGTTGTGCTCCTTCCCTGTAGGGAGAGCGGGTCAGGAGCGTCCTGCTTGGTTCTCCTGTAGGAGCTCTCCTCTGGGAGGACACAGGAGAACCAGCTAACTTACCTGCTCTGGACTATTCTAACTAACCTACTCTGGACTAGTCTAACTAACCTGCTCTAGTGTAACTAACCTGACCTAGTCTAGTGTAACTAACCTTCTCTAGTGTAACTAACCTGACCAAGTCTAGTGTAACTAACCTGATCTAGTGTAACTAACCTGACCTAATCTAGTGTAACTAACCTGCTCTAGTGTAACTAACCTGCTCTAGTGTAACTAACCTGATCTAGTCTAGTGTAACTAACCTGACCTAGTCTAGTGTAACTAACCTGCTCTAGTGTAACTAACCTGACCTAGTCTAGTGTAACTAACCTGCTCTAGTGTAACCTGACCCAGTCTAACCAACCTACTCTAGTGTTACTAACCTGCCCTAGTCTAACTAACCTACTCTAGTGTAACTAACCTGACCCAGTCTAACTAACCTACTTTAGTGTAACTAACCTGACCCAGTCTAACTAACCTACTCTAGTGTAACTAACCTGACCCAGTCTAACTAACCTACTCTAGTGTAACTAACCTGCCCTAGTCTAACTAACCTCACCCAGTCTAGAGGGGGTTCTACAGACCTTCCAGGATCTGGTCCCACCAGATGTGGACGTAGTGGTCCCGGTCGGCGCGGGACTGCTCGTGGTAGAAGCCCAGCGCGTGCAGCAGCTCGTGCTCTACGATGGCCCGCGTGTCACAGCCCGCCCCGATTGACACGTTCTGGCCCTGGGCGTGGCCCTCCTTCAGGTCCCCCACGAAGGACCAGCACCTGGGGAGGACCGCTGCTGTGAGGCCGGTACCGAGGGACCACTGCTGTGAGACCGGTACTGAGAGACCACTGCTGTGAGACCACTGCTGTGAGACCACTGCTGTGAGACCGGTACTGAGAGACCACTCCTGTGAGACGGGTACTGAGAGACCACTGCTGTGAGACCGGTACTGAGAGACCACTGCTGTGAGACCGGTACTGAGAGACCACTGCTGTGAGACCACTGCTGTGAGACCACTGATGTGAGACCGGTACTGAGAGACCACTCCTGTGAGACGGGTACTGAGAGACCACTGCTGTGAGACGGGTACTGAGAGACCACTGCTGTGAGACGGGTACTGAGAGACCACTGCTGTGAGACCACTGCTTTGAGACGTTCTGTGAGACCACTGCTGTGAGACAGATACTGAGAGACAGGTACTGAGAGACCACTGCTGTGAGACCAATGCTGTGAGATGGATTCTGAGAGACAGGTACTGTGAGACCACTGCTGTTAGACTGGTACTGAGAGACCACTGCTGTGAGACCACTGCTGTGAGACAGATACTGAGAGACTGGTACTGTGAGACCACTGCTGTGGGACCACTACTGTGAGACCGGTACTGTGGTATGTTTGGAACTCTTATTTTAGTATTTAGTGTTGCAGAGTGAAGTGCGTAGTTTAAGGTCCTAGTGTTGCAGGTTGTGTAGTTTAAGGTGCTGGTGTTGTAGTGCATAATTGAGTGCAGGTGGTGCAGGTTGTATAGTTAGGTGCTGGTGGTGCAGGTTGTGTAGTTAGGTGCTGGTGGTGCAGGTTGTGTAGTTCGCTGCTCCTACCCGGACAGCTTGGTGAAGCTCAGGTATGAGGCTTCTCCTTCGTAGGGCTTGAAGTCCACGCAGGACTTGAGGCGGTAGGCCTCCATGGCCTGCTGGATCACCCCCTTGGCGTTCAGGTCTGTGGGGGCGACAGCGGTCAGGGGGGAGGGGGACGGCGTGCTCATGGGTGAGTGTCCACAGGGATTCGAACCGCTCACCTAAGGAGTCGGTCAGGACGTAGGGGATGGGGAAGGTCCAGCGCATGGTCTCGTTTAGGATGGCATTCCTCCGGGGCTGTCAGCACAAACATACACAATATAAAACACAAACATACACAACATGGAACACAATGTACACAAACTACCACGTATATAGACCATCCTCCAGGCACAAACACACATTTATACACACAAACATCCACCTAAACAAACGACCACGTCTGTTGGCCCTCCAGACACACATCTGACCAAACAACCACACATGTAAAGAAAGATCTCTGTGTGGAATCCACTCACGTCCCCGGCGATGTCCCCCTGGAACAGGTGATCCAGGTCTGCAGAAACACAACGAACCGAAGAGCGCTCAGAACCACACAACGAACCGAAGAGCGCTCAGAACCACACAACGAACCGAAGAGCTCTCAGAACCACACAATGAACCAAAGAGCGCTCAGAACCACACCGGCTGAGCGGAGGGAGTTTAGTTGGATTAGAGTTGAGTTTAAGTTAAGTTAGTTAGCAGACCTCTGTTGATCTCTGGGATGTCGTCTTGGAGTTCTCCTTTATCTGCATCCCCTCCTGGCACACACAAACACACACACAAACACATACACACACACACACACACACACACACAAACACACAAAAACACACAAAAACACACAACACAAAACACACACACACACAAAAACACACGTACACAAAACACACACACACGCACACAAACACACGTACACAAACGCACAAACAAACACCAAAACACACCAAAGCACAAACAAACACCAAAACACACAAACACACGCACAAATGCGCAAACACACACACAAACACAAATGCTACCTCAGAAACAGTTGGGTTTGCACGCGGGTTTAACTTCAGAAGATGAAACCCGGCCCCCTCTGTACCGACCGTAGCCCTGGGGGGCAGCATGCACCTGGAAGACAAGAGGGCCGTCAGCGGCACGCTGGCAAACCCATTCAATGACGCATGCTGAAGAAGACCTGTGAGGGTTTCAGGGTGTAAACCTGGGGTACCGTCAGCAGCAGCAGCAGAAGCCCCAGCAGAGGACAGCTTCTCCACGCAGAGTCCATGTTGAAGTCCTGACGCTGAGTGGAAAGATGTTCTGTTCGGTGAGCCGATGCAAACTTTGATCAGGCAATCTGCGCCTGTAATGAGTAACAGGGAGGGGACGCACGTGGCCCCCCCTCACCTGTACCGTCACTCAGGTACGCTGATGTAGCTCACCTGGAGAGCACCTGTACCGTCACACAGGTACGCTGATGTAGCTCACCTGGACAACACCTGTACTGTCACACAGGTACGCTAATGAAACTCACCTGGAGAGCACCTGTACCGTCACACCTGGAAGCTAACATAGCTCACCTGTTCACATTTCACATTTAGGGGATTTTGCTATCGCTTTTATCCAAAGCGACTCACAACCATTCATTCACCCATTCACACACCGACGGCGGAGTCGACCACGCAGGGCAACAGCCATCTCTCCAGTCAACCCGCTCTCCCTCCTGAGCTACCTCACCTTCACCTGATGCCAACGTAGCTCACCTGTACGTCCTTCATCATGTCTTATCAGATTGATGCTAACTTGGCTGACCTTCCTTTATTATGTATTTTATGACCTCTACACCGGGGTCCTCATAGTCAGCATTTTAAACTGATTTGAAAGCCACTAAATCATCTTTTATGAGCTGTCTTCACGGCTGAACAGTGTTATGAATAACTAGTTGAGTGTGAGGCTGATCAGAATCTAATTCACAGAGATAAAGTTAATCAATTACCATAAACCACCCCATCATACACACTACTTCGAGGCTTTTATGATGAACTTGTTGTTTGAGCTCATCTTATTATACTGCTGCATAATATTAAAAGCATTACATTAACATTGGGCACAAAAAGTACAACCAGCTTCAGCAGTTGAATTATGCCCATCTGATGAAAAGGCTGGGTTTAAATTGTTCATATTGTTTATATTAATGAATCAAAGGACACCAGCGGATATTATACTTGGTGGAGAGAAGAGGCTCACCTCCAGCATCACCAGGTGCTGAGACCACGTGCGCCCTGACGCTAAAAACCTGCTGAGTCTCAACTCGTGGGGTTAGAGTCCTGAAGGTCAAAAGTCAACACTTTATAGGGTTTTCTCAACCCTTTATTCAGAGACAGCGAGGACAAAGTGAGGTTTAGTGCCTGGCTCAGAGGCACCGGGGCCACTCGCTAGGGCCAAAGGTCTTGTTGTTCCCGGGGATTGAACCTGCTGCTTTAAGTTGGAAACTTCCACAATGTCGGAGTTCTGAACTCTAGTTAAACTCAGGGATTCAAACGTTTGCCACAAATTTTATTCAAATGCATTTATGCTCTGGTGTATTTCTTCTCTTAGCATCTAACTACTACTTTTAATTATGGTCTTACTTTAATGTTTTGATTCCTGCCACTGTGGAGCTATATGATTGGCCGTTGGCCCGTTGTCTGAAGGGGGCGGTAGGAATAGTCTGATTCTGATGACCCTGAGGTCTTCTTTAACTGAGAAGAAATGCAGGGCAACAGAAGAATCATTGACACTTTATTGAGGTTTAATGAAGAATCATTGACACTTTATTGAGGTTTAATGAAGAATCATTAACACTTTATTGAGGTTTAATCAGTGGAGAGAACACATAACTCTGGAGTAACACATCAACCCCCCGGCCTTCTCCACGAGGAGAAGAAAAACAAGACATGTAGGTTCAGATTCATGAGTCCACATCCATCATGACTTAGCTCCACATCATGTAGACCCAGAGCCATCATGTTTCTAGACCCAGAGCCATCATGTTTCTAGACCCAGAGCCATCATGTTTCTAGACCCAGAGCCATCATGTTTCTAGACTCAGAGCCATCATGTTTCTAGACCCGGATCCAACTGAAACAGTCCAGATGTATGCACGTGATTTGCCTTTATTGTTGTGTTTAAAGAAATGATTGGTCTATAGATTTACACTATTTGTGTGATGTTTGTTCAAGAGCAACAGGCCTGGTCTCGGTGCCACAGAAAATATTGTGGGATCTGGTTAAAACACAACAACACAACAGAATAACGTGATAAACAACAGCAAAAGCCAGGTGTGTGTGTGTGCATGTGCATGTGCATGTATATATATACATATATATATGTGTGTGTGTGTGTGTGTGTCTTTTACTTGCCTCCTAGACTGGTCTGGGCTGGATGGGGACCTCTGTATTCACCAGAGACGTTATGTCTGCAGACACAGAGATGATCAAATCTCTGTCAACACAGGAACCCAAAACTTTCTCTACCTCAGACCTCCAGAAGCTCGGGAACTCAGAGAAAATCTGATATATCTCCAAGTCTGCTACCTGTCTTTCTGCTACCTTTATGTCTACTTCCGGTCTGTCTGCTACCTGTCTTTCTGCTACCTGTCTGTCTGCTACCGGCCTGTCTGCTACCTGTCTTTCTGCTACCTGTCTGTCTACTACCTGTCTGTCTGCTACCAGTCTGTCTGCTACTGGCCTGTCTGCTACCTGTCTGTCTGCTACCAGTCTGTCTGCTACTGGCCTGCCTGGCTACCTATGTGTCTACTTCCTGTCTGCCACCTACATGTCTGTGTCCAACTTTTCTGTCTGCTACCTGTTTACAGTTGACTGTCCCTCTACCTGTCTGTCTGCTACCGGCCTGTCTGCTTCCTGTCTGTCTCTCTACCGGTCTGTGTCCTTTCCGTCTGCGTCCTACCCATCTGTCTGTCTGTCCTATCCTGCCAGACCCCACACCACTCGTCACTCAGTGCGGGCGTCTCACCCTCAAAGTCCACGAGGATGATGAGGTCGTCGTTCTTCAGGTAGCTGCGGCGCCGCAGGTCGAAGTGCTTCACGAAGTTGCTCCACCCCCAGGACGGCCCGCGGTAGCAGCCGCACGACGGGTCCAGCGTTCCCACCTTGGACGGGTCGTCCCACATCAAGTTCCCGTTGGCCACTGGGAGAGAAGCACGTGGACGTGAGGGGTCTGCTAGCCATAGCTATCTGCTAGCTAGCGCCATAGCTATCCCCTAGCTAGCGCCGTAGCTAGCGCCAACTCAAGGTCATCCTGACGGTTTGGATGACCTCTGATTTAACCTCCACTCTGAAGTGTTATCTAGAGTTGATCGAGTCCTCATAACTGCAGAAGAGTCCTCAGGATTACTGACACATGAAAGACATCATCATTTATAATGCATCGTAACATAGTTCACACACATCGTGTAGACTCACTGGTCCTCACTACTACACACTAGATAAACACACATCATATTGACCTTGCTAGTGGGGACCTACTGGTCCTCACTACTACACACTCAATAGATTCACGCACATAATCTTGACCCTGCTTAGTGGGGACCTACTGGTCCTCACTACAACAGACTAGATTCACACACATCCTGTTGACCCTGCCAGGGGGGACTCACTGGTCTGCATGTCGGTGGTTAGGCTGCGTGCGGTGGACATCCTCTGGGTGACGTCGGGGTCCTGGTCCATCACCACCAGCCGGGCCTGGCGGTTGACGGCCGGCCAGTCCATCACCACGTCGTTGTCGCCGCTGACCAGGTGGAAGTACAGCCCGGTGTAGTCGCCTGTGTAGTCACGGTAACCAGAGCGCGGCTTGAGGCGCACGCCGAAGGCATACCCCTCGGGGCTGTAGAAGGGCGGGCTATCGATGGTTGTGCTGGCGTCCGCCGCCTCCATGATGTGGGAGAAGTTTTGAATCCGCCAGACGGCGGCGGGGCACGCCGTCTCCGTCAGCGCCACGTCGTCCACGAACACGCCGCCGCTGCCTGCCGTGGGCGTGGCCCCGTCCCGCGCGGCCTGGAGCGAGTAGCGGAACTTCACCGCCGACGCCAAGGGAACGTGAGCGATCTTCCAGGAGTGGTCGGAGTCGGCTGGAGGAAACGGGCGGAGAACCTCTGAACGTCTGCTCACAACACGGACCTCCTGCTGCCTACACCCTAGACCCTGTCCTCCTTCACCCTAGACCCTGTCCTCCTACACCCTAGACCCTGTCCTCCTACACCCTAGACCCTGTCCTCCTACACCCTAGACCCTGTCCTAAACCCTAGTCCCTGCCCTAGCCTCCTAGAACCTGTCCTAGCCTCCTAGACCCTAAACCATTTCCTAGCCTCCTAGACCCTAAACTCTGTCCTAGCTGCCTAGACCCTAAACATGGACATGGCCAGTTAGTTAGTAGTTAAGTTAGTAGTTAAGTTAGTAAACTTGGTGAATAGTAGTAGTTCTCTCAGGATCTCTCTAACCTTTTAAATGTTCAGATCAGAAATGTCTCAAACTTCTGCAGCTCGTTAGCCAGCAGAGTCCACCCCAGGACCCAGTACAGAGTCCCTCCCAGGACCCAGTACAGAGTCCCTCCCAGGACCCAGTACAGAGTCCCACCCCAAGACCCAGTACAGAGTCCCACCCCAAGACCCAGTACAGAGTCCCGCTCCAGGACCCAGTACAGAGTCCGCTCCAGGACCCAGTACAGAGTCCCACCCCAGGACCCAGTACAGAGTCCCACCCCAGGACCCAGTACAGAGTCCCAGGCTGTGACCCACCAGGCCCCCTCAGGGTCTCACCGTGGAAGGTGTGGACCTTCCTCATCTTGCGGACCGTGCCGGTGCCGTCGTCCGTCTTGAGCCAGACCACCAGGCGGTCCAGGGGGTCGCCGGTCATCTTGTAGAAGAACTGCAGGCACTGGCCCTTCCTGCGGGGGTACAGAGTCCGGGACTCGAGCAGGGCGGAGGCCTGGGGGGGGCCCGACGACGTGTCGAAGTACATGAAGTGACCGGCGTCTGGAGACAGAGCGAGACGACGTCATGATGACATCATCCTAATGACATCACACATCACCTGATCAGCTCAGGTTAGTTAGGGCATGAGGGTATTATTTGGTAGGTGTAGTTAGGTGTAGTAGTCAGGAGGTGTAGTTTAGTGGTGGGAAGGTGTAGTTTAGTGGTGACGTAGCAGCAGGAGGCCCGGGGGTGGTGCACCTCTGCAGCGGCCCATCAGGGTGTGGTCCTCGGCCCCCGGCTGGCTGGCAGTGTGGACCCAGTCCGCGTCGTCAGAGGGGCTCTGGATCATCCCGCACACGCTGTCCGTCTCAAAGGCACACTGGTCCAATAGGGTGAGGGGGCCGGCTGGGGGGCGGGACAGAAGCTCATTGGTCGAGGGAAATGGAATCAGCTCATGCTTGTCAGGAATAGAATAATAAAGTATAAAGAACTTCAGAGACCTCTAGTCAATAGTCTCTAGAGACTTCACAGCCCTCTAGTCTCTAGAGCTCACAGACCTCTAGTCTCTAGAGCTCACAGACCTCCAGTCAGCACTAGAGACTTCACAGACCTCTAGTCTCTAGAGCTCACAGACCTCTGGCCTCCAAGTCTGCTACTCACAGCAGTTGTACATGCGGTTGAGCCGGAGCACGTCCAGGCGGCTGAAGTCCAGGTACTGGCCGATGATGTTGAAGAAGGCGGGGATCTTGGTGGTGACGGTGGCGGCCGAGTCGTTCTTGTTGAAGGAGAAGGGGCGGTAGTGCATGATGGACTCGTAGTCGTAGGCCGTGTTCTGGTCCGTGATGAAGTCGTCGTTGTACTTGTTGAAGTTGTGCTCCATTCCTGTGTGGGAGAAAGTCGTTAAGGTGTGAGGACTGAGGCGCACTCAGAGTGACTGGGTCTCCAGATGACAGCTGGGCTGACGGAGACGGGGCAGCCACCTGGGATGACCTGGTCCAGCCAGATGTCTACGTAGTCGTCCCTGTCTGTCCGGGACTGCTCGTGGTAGAAGCCCAGGGCGTGCAGCAGCTCGTGCTCGATCACGGCCTTGTGGTCGCAGCCCGGCCCCAGGGACAGGATCTGCCCGTCCTGCTGGTCTCCCACGCTGGAGAAGCACCTGGAAGGAGAGCAGACCAGGAGAAGGGGTTGAGTCACGCCAGGGCTCCACTGTCCACACCTCCAGGGTGACCGTCAGCAGCACAGCCACATGTCGCTCCACAGGGCCTGCCCAATATGGAGTCACAACCACACCCACAACATCAGAGAGAGATCCACGTATGAGGAACTGGGCCACTTTTAGACTAGCCCTAAGCTCCTCCCATTGACCTCCTCCACCTGAGGGACCAGTTCCCCATGGATCATGGTCTGCGTTGCGCTCTGAAGTTAGGTCTAGTTCACTAGTTGACTGTTCACTGGTTTCTGGTATCTAGTACTGGCCCCTTACGCTGGTTCTCTAGTACTGACCCTCTGGTTCTGGTTCTGGTCTCTATGAAGGCTTCACACACACACACAAAGAAGGAAGGAAGAAGGGAGGTAGACTTGCCCGCCTCTCTTCTCAAACTTGATGTAGGTCTTCTCTCCCTCGTAGGGCTTGAAGTCCACACAGGACTTGAGGCGGTACATCTCGAAGGCCTGGTGGACGCAGCCCTTCGCATTCAGGTCTGAGGAGCACTAGAACCGTTAGCTGGGGGGCCATGTAGTGCCCAAGGCTAACCGCTCTGGATGAGGACTTAATGGGTGGTAGGGTGAGAGGTTAAGGGTTAAGTTTTAGAAGTTAGGGTTAAGGGTTAGAGGTAGGGTTAAGGGTTAAAGGAAGGGATTCAGGGGTGAAGGATTATGGGATAGAAGTTAAGGGTCAGGGGTTAAAGGTTAAGGGCTAAGGGTAAGAAGAGGTCAGGACTCACCGAGGTCGTCTCCCAGGATGTAGGGGATAGGAAACTTCCATCTGTAGCGTGTATCGACCAGCGCGTTACGACCTTCCTGTAGCGACCACACGTTGATGCATTACACGTGGACGTGAGACGGGTTACGTTTGACTCATCATAAACCGTACTGACCGGTAGCAGGATGTCCCCCTCCACCAAGTTGTCCTTTGAACCTGTCGTACCACATGTGAAATATGCATCACATCTTTGTTCAGACAGCGGAACTTGGCGTGTAAACAGTCTCATGAAGTCTCACAGAGACTCATGAACAAACAGGAGTAGTAGCAGCAGAAGTAGTACTGATAGCCTGGTATGTATTGGTAGTATTAGTAGTAGTAGTACTGGTAGCCTGGTATGTATTAGTAGTAGTAGTAGCAGTAGAACTGGTAGCCTGGTATGTAGTAGTAGTAGTAGTACTGGTAGCCTGGTATGTTGTAGTAGTAGTAGTAGTAGTACTGGTAGCCTGGTGTGTATTAGTGGTAGTAGTAGTGGTAGTACTGGTAGCCTGGTATGTATTAGTAGTTGTACTCACCCAGGTTCATCAGGGGGTTCACATCCTCCCCGTTCGGATAGACCTCTGGAAGCATTGGTACACTGTCACACTTAGGGCCCACTTAGTATCCACTTAGTGCCCAAGTAGTGCACACTTAGTGCACACTTAGTGCCCACTTAGTGCCCACTCTGTGCCCACTTAGTGCACACTCTGTGCCCACTTAGACCCCACTCAGTACCCACTTAGACCCCACTGAGGGCCCAGTCAGTGGCCACTTAGTGCTCATACAGCAGTGTTAGCGACAACGCTACTAGTGGTACTTACTTATATGTACTAATCGTATTACTCCATAACTATGATACATTTAAATGCTACATACTAACTTGTACAGTATTGCAACAAATAACTTTCAATATACTCAATGCAAAAAAAAATTTATATAACACACACGCACGCACACACACACACGCGCGCACGAAAAAATACTTTGCATACCATGTACATCTTGAAACACAGGTATCTGAAACAAAATAATCGGATTACTCCTAATTATCATGTATTGCACATATAAACGTTAGAATATATTTAACTTGATATAAAATGCATATTGAATGATAACTCACTGAGTGCGCGGCGGCCAGAGACGCCAGTCCGAGCAGCAGCAGCAGCTTCATGGTCATCAGGACAAGAGTGGTCCTCATTACAGTTAGACTGGAGCTTTAAACGAGGCTGTGGACCAGGTGAGACCTTTACACCTGAACACGGTTTATACCTGCCGTAAAGGCGGATCCTTGAACCACATTACTGATAGCGGAATTCTGTATTTATGGTTCAAGTAAAGCCATGACGCTCATTAACACCATAACGTCAGACCTTAGCCCAAAACAATATGCAACAAATAAAGTGACCGACTTCAAAGCTTTCAGACTCTTAAATCAATGTTTATTCATGGATGACATCCGTGTGTTCAGTCCCGTGTTTGTCTGTTGTTTGTTGTACTGGCACTTAATGAACACACTTAATGCACGTTGTATTCATTCATTGCACTTAATTGTGTACCATGTACTTAACTGTGTTGTGCATGCATGCCGTGTAGCATGTACTTGTGTAGCATCTGCAGTAGCTAGCTATGACGGCTGTATACGGGGAATGGGGTTAGCCTGGCGATTGTTAGTAGGCCTACTTGCACTTGGTTCTATGAACATCTTTACTGCTTATTTGTTTCACTTCTTACGACAAATGTACTTATTGTAAGTCGCTTTGGATAAAAGCGTCTGCTTTGGATAAAATGCCCTAAATGTAAATGTAATGTGAATGACATCCACATTGTCATGATAAATGATACATATATATTATAAATATATTATACAACACATGAAGATGGGACTAAAGCCCAACAGCGACATCTGCTGGTTAACTCATGTATCACATGCCTGTGTTTCTACTTCTTTACTTTTTTGTAGTATTTTCTTCAGCTGAATTACTAATTACACTTCGTGATTTGAAAAATATATCACTGTATATTATTACACACAAACATGTTCATTTAACTCATGACATTTAAGATAACAATTAGATCAAGATGATTGTTAATAAAACAATAAAGTAAAATGGCGGTTAGTCTTTTAGTTTGTATTAAAGATGTATCATGCTCGTGTTAAAATATGACTTTCAACGTCGTAATATTTAATCAAGTACGCCTTGTTTAGATCATAGTAGAGTATAAACTAAGGATTTATTTTCAGTATACGCGGTCTTATCTGCGGAGGGATATCAACGTATTCTTTCACATAGCGCGGTAACGAGACGAGGTGGCCGAGTGGTTAAGGCGATGGACTGCTAATCCATTGTGCTCTGCACGCGTGGGTTCGAATCCCATCCTCGTCGGAAATTGATTTTCATAATTTTTTCCGTTTTCACTTCGCTTTGTTTTTGCTAGTTAACGATTGTGTTTAATATTGTACGTACTTTCGAATTCGTCAACATATTAAAATATATTGTGGCGAGTATTACGGGAAGCGAATCTTATTTTCGTAGGACGGTAGGGGCAAGTACCGCCTTTATCGCCTCTGATTGGTTAGAAGGGCTCCCCTCCGATTGGTTATGGCACAGGGCAGGCTGTCTGCTAGTCTACCACCAACAGAAGTAAACTAACTCAATCCAACAGCGTCAGATTTATTTTTCACATTGTCATAGCCTGTTTAGATCGATTTTAGATTAGTCCTAGCTCTTTGGGGGACTTATGTGGTGAAAATGTGAACTTGGAATATACATCGACCAGCCTACGTTTCTTAAATTTGCTGTGGCTCTCGAGTACTGAACAGTTATCCTATTAAAGAGTACATAAGCAAACTTATGCATTGAATAAAACGGCACTATTTTGCCCAGCTGTGTGCAGTGCAGGTGCCACTTGTACTGCTGCTATAGGCCTATTTGCTGGTTGGGAAAACTTAGAGCCTAATTGTTAGAGGTTGTTGTCAATGTTACTCCACTGCAGTGTATAATAGTCATTACATTTCTCGCTGCTTTCCATCCCTAGTTCCCTCTGTGCAATGCACACAGCTGGGCAATATAGTGCCGTTGTATTCCATGCATAAGTAAGGGATAATCAGCTCAAATGGACGGCTTCCACGAACCAGGCATATCAAACTGTTTATTGCCCCCCCTTGAGGTGATTATCCTGTTGATTCTACTTATTGCTTGCCAACATAATAAAACAATTTAAATACTTTAATAATTATGCTTTTTCTTATTCGTATTGCATGCTTATTAAATGTATACTGTCTCCCTCAAAAAGTAGTCCCCTTTAGAACTACGGTGAATAACGTTAGCTCAGCTGTAGCTCATTTGTTTCTATAGCAACCACACAAGGCTGCATCCGATCACTAGTTTAATAACGTACTTGCTATATTGTATCGACTGACCGTCCGTTAGATTTCTGACATATTTTAGAAACGTTTTTAAACAAGGTTATATTTACAATGGACCTCATGTTTTAAATTTTTGTGATAGAAAAAAAATACAAGCGGCGTATTGATCTACTATTTGATGACGCTGTGCTCAGTCAGCAGCAAGTACAACCGACAAGTCAGCGGGCAACCTATGCCCTCCTCCCAGCCAATCAGAAGCAAGCATTCTTAAACAAAGTAGAATAAGTAAGGAATAATCACCGAGAGGCCGGGCAATAAACAGTTTGATATGCCCGGCTAGTGGACGGCTTACCGC
>JAOPJL010000097.1:1149101-1159418 GCA_027123545.1 Trisopterus esmarkii | reverse complement strand
GTGTGTGTGTGTGTGTGTGTGTGTGTGTGTGTGTGTGTGTGTGTGTTTGTGTGTGTGTGTGTGTGTCTTTCTGTGTGTGTGTGTGTGGTTGAGTGTGTGTGTGTCTGTGTGTGTGTGTTACCTGGGTATATGTTGAGGCGCAGGTGTGTGATCCTCTCCGGACAGGTGACCCTGAAGTAGTTGTGGCAGGAGTCCTCGTAGCCCGGGTCCAGCCCCGCCTCCGGGACCAGCACCCTCCAGGACTCAGAGCGCAGCTGTCAATCACAGCACAGCTGTCAATCACAGCACCGTGTTAAGCCTCAGGTGAACCGCTCTGAGCTGTTCATTCCGGTTCATTCTGAGGCTTAACGCGGTGCTGTCAATCACAGTAGGGATATCTGTGCTGTCAATCACAGTAGGGATATCTGTGCTGTCAATCACAGTAGGGATGTTGGAGCACACCACAGGGACCCGTTACCTTGGAGACCGCCTCCAGCTGGGCGTCGCTGGCCGCAGTACCGGTCCGGTCCCCGTCCAGGACCAGGCTGGGGGGGGCATCTGGGGGCAGGGGGGGGGGGAGAAATACACATCAGAACCCTGTAGGACCAGATCAGACCAGACCACTTCAGACCAGACCAGACCAGACCAGACCAGACCACTTCAGACCAGACCAGACCAGACCAGACCAGACCAGACCAGACCAGACCACTTCAGACCAGACCAGCCCAGACCAGACTAGACCAGACCAGGTTAGTAGACCAGGTTAGAGTATAGACCAGACCGGAGCAGACCAGTTCAGACCAGACCGGACCGGGTCAGTGGACCGGGTTAGTGGACCGGGTAGTGGACTAGGGTCAGTGGACCGGGTAGTGGACTAGGGTCAGTGGACCGGGTAGTGGACTAGGGTCAGTGGACCGGGTAGTGGACCGGGTAGTGGACTAGGGTCAGTGGACCGGGTAGTGGACCGGGTAGTGGACTAGGGTCAGTGGACCGGGTCAGTGGACCGGGTAGTGGACCGGGTAGTGGACCGGGTTAGTGGACCGGGTAGTGGACCGGGTAGTGGACTAGGGTCAGTGGACCGGGTAGTGGACTAGGGTCAGTGGACCGGGTCAGTGGACCGGGTAGTGGACCGGGTAGTGGACCGGGTAGTGGACCTACCCAGACAGGCTCCCTGGACAGACATGTAGGGGGCGTGGTTTCCTGTAAAGAAGGAGGTGTCGACGTCCACGCCGTAGACCACGCCCCCCACGCCCAGCTGCACCACACACCAGTCATGACCTGACAACACAACAACACAACATGACACTACAACACAACACAATATAACAAAACAACAATATACAATATAACAAAACATCAACAATTTACAATATTGTGTTTTGTACACAATATATACAAAACACAATATAACACAAATCATCAACACAATAAGGCAACAACACAATGACACACCACAACACCACAACAACACAACACCACAACACCACAACACCACAACAACACAACACCACAACACCACAACACCACAACAACACAACCCAGCAGAGCAGCCCCCCTGCCCACCTGGGATCCTCTTGCGCCGGGTTTCCCATCCGTCCATCCACTTCCCGTACTCTGTGAAGGCCGACGCCTCGAACCTGGGGGGGTCCCGCTGTCACTCACAGACAGGAAGCCCATATAACATCACTTCCTGTTACAGCAAGAGCACCCCTAATAGCATTTTGCAAAGATTCACAGACAACCTGTTCAGTGCGTGTCTGTAGCGTGTCTGTAGCGCGTAGCGTGTCTGTAGCGTGTCTGTAGCGTGTCGCGTGTCTGTAGCGTGTAGCGTGTCTGTAGCGTGTAGCGTGTCTGTAGCGTGTGGCGTGTCTGTAGCGTGTCTGTAGCGTGTCTGTAGCGTGTCTGTAGCGTGTAGCGTGTCTGTAGCGTGTAGCGTGTCTGTAGCGTGTCTGTAGCGTGTCTGTAGCGTGTAGCGTGTCTGTAGCGTGTCTGTAGCGTGTCTGTAGCGTGTTTACCTTCAGTAGGTTGGCCGCGGGGGCGAACCACTCATCAGTAGCAAAGATGACCTGAGGAGACGAGTCGTTAAACACTGAGGCTCCTCAAGGAGACAGGACGCCTTCAGCACACTAACATGATCCCTACAGCCTAGAGCCTCTGATCCCTACAGCCTAGAGCCTCTGATCCCTACACACTACACACAATACACTAAACCCCAAACACTTATCACTAATCACTAAACACTACATCCTAACACTGCAACATGAAAACTACACCCTACGCAAAACACCTTATCCTCCACACTAAACCCACTACACTAACCCTCAACACTAACCCTCAACACTAAACCCTCCACACTAACCCTCAACACTAACCCTCAACACTAAACCTCAACACTAACCCTCCACACTAAACCCACTACACTAACCCTCATCACTAACCCTCAACACTAACCCTCAACACTAACCCTCAACACTAAACCCTCCACACTAACCCTCAACACTCACCCTCAACACTCACCCTCAACACTCACCCTCCACACTAACGCTCCACACTCACCCTCAACACTAACCCTCCACACTAACCCTCCACACTAACCCTCCACACTAACCCTCCACACTAACCCTCCACACTAACCCTCAACACTAACCCTCCACACTAACCCCCACCAGGTCCTCACCTTCCCTCCGGCCGTGTCACAGGCCAGGTTGTTCAGGTGGATGAAGTCTGGCTGCTGGCTGGCCGACGAGGAGACCGCTGCTGGTCTATGTGCCATGTCCTGGACCTGGACCTGGGCTCTCTGGGTCCCTGGTCTAGCCTCTGGTCGGGAGGACCCTGGCGGTTCAGATCTCTGGTCTGGAGGTCTCTGGTCTAGTCCTGGTCTCTGGTCTAGTCCTTGTCTCTGGTCTAGTGGTCTGTCCACTCTGAAGTGGAGTGAAGTCCTTCCCTCAGCAGGTCACTGCCCGCCTACACACTCACCCCGCGGTTCAAAGTTCACCTGAGAGAGAGAGAGAGAGAGAGAGAGAGAGAGAGAGAGAGAGAGAGAGAGAGAGAGAGAGAGAGAGAGAGAGAGAGAGGTTTGCTAAAGAGGCTAATGAAGCTAACAATCACAATGGCTAACCAATGAGAGACGGGAACGCTATGAGTGCGCCGTACAAATGGATGCACCATTAGTTTTAGGTTGGATATTCGCTGGAAAGTGATTTAGGTACGATAGATTAAAACTGTAGTCAACTGTAAATCATAAAATATATTATTATTATAGATACATAATTGCAGTTGCTTTCAATAGTTTCCATGTCATGTGACCCAGTGGCTCCAAACCAGTATATCCAACTGTAACTGTACTAAACTGAACAAATAAGACTACTGCTTTTATGGTATTGCAGTGCTTCCTCTTCCGTTAATGTATTTATCTCTCAGCGTCTGACGCTGTTTGTTCAGAACGTGGTGTTGAGATCACACGGCTCCACGCTGTCACCTCACATGACCTGCAGCCAGCTGACGTCCCGAAAACTAAGCTGTCCCGAATCCGGCCCTAATTGTCCCAAAAATGTTCTGCTTTAGTATATAAATGTAAATATATATATATATATAAATGTATATAAATGTGTTGAGTGAGTGAAGCCGGCCACACACCGCCGGCGAAGCTCAGTTTCCGCGAGTCAAACGTCGCCCCTAGCACCAATAGGAAGCTTCGCCCCTAGCACCAATAGGAAGCTTCGCCCCTAGCACCAATAGGAAGCTTCGCCCCTAGCACCAATAGGAAGCGTCGCCCCCCTAGCACCAATAGGAAGCGTCGCCCCTAGCACCAATAGGAAGCTTCGCCCCTAGCACCAATAGGAAGCGTCGCCCCTAGCACCAATAGGAAGCATCGCCCCTAGCACCAATAGGAAGCGCCGCCCCTAGCACCAACAGGAAGCGCCGCCCCTAGCACCAACAGGAAGCTTCGCGCTGCAGCGTATAAACAGGAAGTCACCTTTCAGCCTACCACAACAAGTGACCAAACGCCATGGGAGAGCTGCATGTTGAAGTTTATTTATTTGACATTTTTGATTAATTACTTAAAAAATTTAGGATCTCAGCAGTGCAATTATGTTTTTAAAGCAACATATCAACCAACATAGTTGGTAGGCTGTCATAACGTTATATTAGTTGTTTTCTGACTACCTATATGGACTTTAAGCCCATGCAACTATGTTTGTGCTTACTATGATAGTCACTTTAATTCAGTCCAAACACCATCACAAATTTCAGCCAATCTCATCTGGTCACCCTAGTGGCAGTAGAAGTGTTCTCGTTGGCGCCGCTTAGTGGTGACAGAGAGAACTTTACCCAGAGATCGACACAGGGCGACGGAACCAAGGACCAGTAGGAACCAGTAGATGACAGTAGATGGCAGTAGTTTGTATAAATAGGTCATGGGTCATGTCTGAGGAGAAAGTCTGTGACATGTGTATTGTAGTGTATGTCCGTTACGTTACTGTAGCAGTTATGAACTCACCAGATGTGTGTGGCCTCACACTGATGGGTTTATTTTCATTCCTTTATCTCTCGGGAACACGTTTACAGTATATATCAATGTTGTGTACGGTGTGCTCAGCTGTAGGAGGCTCAGCGCTGTTGGTGGTCATTGACAGACAGCCGCCAGGATGTGGAGAAACCGAGAGCAGACCTGTTTGGAAACAGTGTGTTACGGCTCCCATGTGTAACCTGGCTACGTCCAGAGGAGGAGGTATCGTCAGTTGTTGGAGACAGTGTGATCGTTGTCAATCATTTACAGTAGTTTGTATTTGGTCTTTGCCATTTTTTATGGATGATGCATAACAAGAGGGCGATTCCATTAGGTTACTGCTAGTTCACTTGTTTAGTCTCTTTTGCCCAGCTGCGAGGAACAAGGAACTAGACAAGGCCTTTGTGGACATGGTGGTGAAGGATTGCCAGCCTTTCACTGTGGTCAACGAACACAGTGAACCACCAGACAGGTGGTGGTTCACTAGTTTTCTCAGGCTTTAAAGGCCATGGTGGAGGAATGCTACCAGAAAGGCAAAAGGGAGGCCAAGGCCCTTGTTCAGCAGGCTACTGCAGTCAGCCTGACAGCAGACATGTGGACATCCATGAATATGGATGCCTATCTTGCAGTCACCTGCCACTTTATTACAGATGGTGTGCTGAATACCATACTGCTTGGGGTTCAGCATGTCCCACAGAGCCATACAGCTCATAATTTGGCTGAAGCTAAGGAGGATTATGGAGGAGTGGGGCATCAGGCTCAAGGTAACCTGTCTGGTAACTGATAAAGCTTCGAACATGCTTGCATGTGGCAGGGAGCTGCATTTAAAACAAGCTGGGTGCATAGCTCATGTTATCAACCTGATGGTAAAAAAGTTCCTTGGATGAGACCCCTGGACTTGAGCATCTGAGTGCCAGAGGAATTGTAACTCTCTTTGGGTCTAGTGCCACTGCTAAGGTATTATGGCTTGTGCTGCATATATTTTGTTTGGAACATCACTTCTCTTTACTCTTTATATTATTGTACTTTTGTAACTGTTGTATCACTGTCCAACTAATATTTTCTATGTTCTTTTCTGTGTAAAGGAAAGTCTTGCCCAGATGCAGGAGCGCATGGGAAGACCTGAGGCAAGCTGCTGAAAGAGGTGGAGACAAGGTGGGACAGCACCTGTTTAGTGTTGGAGAGGCTGCGTTCAGAGAGAGAGGCTGGAAGTGCAGCTATGGCTTCTCTCCATTCTGGAGTCACCAGGTTGACTCCAATGGAATTTTCCCTAATGAAGGATTGCCTTGGTGTGCTTGGCCCATTTAATGAGGCTACAATTGAATTATCGAAGAAAAGAGGGTGCCGGCCTCAAAGGTGATTGAAAATGGTCTCATTAACCCACGGTGAACAGCTTGGATCCATTAACACTATGTGGCCAAACATCCCACAAAAACAATACAGCTGAAGTTAATGGAATCCCTTAACCACTGTCACAAGACCAGTACCCTCCCTACTCTCCTGGACTCCTGGTTTCCAAACTCTCAGCTTCCTCACTCCATCCAAGGCTGATGAAGCTTTGGAAAGGAGTGTGGTCTTGTGATTAGCCAAACACCGGTCCAACCATCTCCTCTTTCACCAGCAGCGATCCATGACGATGAAGTCCCTTAGACCTCCTCTGGTAAATTCATAGTGATTCACAGAGAAAATTTGATTTTGTTGGCATTATGATATTATGATATTTAATTAATTTTCTAAGTTGACTGTGGCGCCATTTGGATGCAACTGTGCAGAGGAGCAGACAAACTCATAGTGCCACAGCTGATGCCATCGTAGAGAGAAGCAGAGCATTTTCACTGTCCTGTTGCCTAAACAACTCATTTACAAAAAGAAGACACTACCCAGTTTCAAGAACACTTCAATGTCTATTGAATTAATCACACTTATTCTCAGGCATCATGCAGTGTGATACCACTTTGATCTACCAATCACTTTGAGTATTGTTATTACTGTAGTTGATAATACATTCTCTTTTGCCAAATGATTTATTTTCTACCATGAGCTCACGGGATATGTATGAATGGCACACTGACAGAGGTATCACTGAAATGACTTAAGTTCTCAGATTATTTGATGTATCAGCACACGAAGCAAACACATTTTTGGTTGGGTGACTGGAAACTCTCTTTAATCATCATTTCATTCACCGCTAGGTGTCCCTCATTTGGAGCTTTGAGGTCGAACCACTTGGGTGGTCGATCTTGCTGAGAAGCTTTGACGTTTCATGATTCATCAACTCGACACCACTAGCGTACGGCACAACAGAAACAACCAGCCATAACACACGAACCAAACAAAGCAGGGAGTGGGTTTCTATAGACCAACAGGTGCAAGTTATTAAGGCCTGATAACACTAATTGGCCGACAGACAGCTCCCGGATTGGACAGGGGGTTGGCCGATGGTGGAGTAACAGCCAATGGCGTGACACCAGGGGAGAAAGAGAGGGGAGACACAGGAAAACACAAGGAGAACCACGACACATGTAACACAGAGGTTCTGCTTCTTATCCTATCCTATGGGTTACCCTAGTGATGGTTAGTGCTTGGCACTTGGTTCTATGAACATCCTTATTGTACCCACAAAGATATATTGTTGTTTCTCTTTCTTCTGACACATTACAGACTTATTGTGAGTCTCTTTGGATAAAAGCATCTGGTAAACACCCTGAATGTGAATGTAGATGACTAATTGGCTTCTGACTTGAACTGTTCCTCACAGAGAATGAGGACCTGAGGGAAGCCTTCCAGACCCACCAGGCTGGACCTGGTACTGATCCACAGGATGGACCAGGTCCAGGACCAGAGAGCGAGAGAGCGAGAGAGCGAGAGCTAGTCTGTGAACAGAGCAGGGAGACTCTCTCTGCCTCTTATCGATTGAATGCAGTACAAATCCGACGTTAACCACAGATTAAAATGCACCTGCTGACCCGAGGTTTCCGTGTCAACGCAGAAGCAATCAGTTCTCACAGAACCTCAGCTGATATGGTAAACAATGAGCAGAATAAAGCCTGACGGGGCGCGCCGCAATGGGGAAACGACTGGAACGTGCTGGAATGGTCGTGACGCAATCACCATGGCAACCTGCCAACTGGGCCCTCCCATTGGCTAATTGATCTGAAGTCCGCCTGAGAGTGTGTGATTGCGGTCTCCGTCGTCATGTGATCTGGAGATGATCCAATCACGTGGGTGACGCATGCACACACACACGCGCACACACACACACACACTTTACATTTAGGGCATTTAGGACATTTAGACACTTTTATCCAAAGCGCTCACACACACCGACGGAGGAGTCAACCGTGGCAGGCGACAGCCAGCCGGTCAGGAGCAGTCAGGGTTGAGGGTCTTGCTCAGGGACACATGGACACTAGGAGGAGCCGGGGGTTTACACTAGCAACCTCCCTCTTACAAGTCCACCCGCTCCACCTCCTGGGCTGAGCCCACCCCACATGCGTCCACACACGTCACCACAAGCACTTGTCGTGACTACTTGTAAGTTGCGGAAAAACCAAAGCCAGAGGTAATGGACCCTTAATGCGACCTCAAGCCCTTAGAGATGTGGACTTTGGCACCAGGGGCCCTTTGAACACACACCACGCGTCTCGGCCTCATCAAGGCTGTGTTTGGAAAGGTGCAGCTCCGGAGATAAGAACACACTCAGGAGACTACGTTACGGTTGTAGTGATTGCTGTGGCTGATATGCCACAGCTGTGTACTGTGTGTTGATGGTTTTGATACTGTCCACCAGCCGCCTCAGCCTGTAGGAACGCTGCAGTGGTGGACGCAGAGAGAAGGACGTCACCAGGAGAGAGCCTTCCTTCAGACAGACCCAAACATGGAAGGAGACCGTGTGTTGTGAGTATGGAGTCAAACACACAGGACTGGAACTCATATAGAAACAGATGTGTGTAACATGACCACACCCTCTCTCTCTCTCTCTCTCTCTCTCTCTCTCTCTCTCTCTCTCTCTCTCTCTATCTCTCTCTCTGTTTCACTGTGTGTGTGTGTGTGTGTGTGTCTCTCTAGCCTTTATGATCTGGCTTGCCTTCTTGCTCTTGCTCTCTCTCTCTCTCTCTCTCCCTCTCCCTCTCTCCCTCTGGAGCGTTCTCTCTCTCACGGTAGAGGCCCCTCCCACAGAGCCAAGCAGGAAGTTAAGTTTGTTCGTTGACCGAGGAGCAGGAAGCCCGACAACGACAACAAGCAGCGCTGCCAGCAGAAGGTGAGCTCTGTTATTCACTCTAATCACAGCTGATTGTTTGACGCCGGTTGCCAGGTATCAGGCGTACGGCAGTTGAAAACAGCGTCTGTGGGGGGGGTGAGAGACGGGACAGGAGGAACCCGAGACTGGAGAGCTCTCTGTGACGCGTGTGGAAGGAATGCAGACTGACTCGCTGGGTTTCACTGTCCTGTGAGCAGTTTTTGGTCTCACTTTTATTAGTGCGATCCAGCAGATAGAAAGTACTAAATAGTACTAAAAGCTACTCTGGAAACGGGAACTGAGTCCCGTTTCCAGAGTAGTTTTCTGCGAGAGGTTTAAAGAGGAAGTAGACCCTGAGGGCTCAGGTCCAGCGCTGAGGAGAGCTCAGGTCCAGCGCTGAGGAGAGCTCAGGTCCAGGGCTGAGGAGAGCTCAGGTCCAGGGCTGAGGAGAGCTCAGGTCCAGGTGTGTTGACCCGTCACACTGGAGCAGACAGACAGCTGCACCCGCTGGGGAGTGAGGCAGTGTGACCTTTGACCCGGTCTCTGAATGGCAATGAGGGCCGGGGGGGGTAAGGCTGTTTCCCAGTGTGAAGGCTGCAGCTTTGCTAGAACGTCTTTAAGCTTAATTGTTTACATTTACATGATTAATCTAAAATCTAAAAAACAATACGTCAAGAAATATTTCTGAAAACGTTCAAATAACTTCACTTGTGTAAAGCGACGTTCTGAATACCCCGCGCAGCCTGTGAACGCAAAGGATTGTGGGGGTTTGGCTCGTTTGAGGACGCATCGATGCTTCCGCGAAAAATCTTGTAATTCTCAAAAACAAAGGACGCGAAAAGGGAGCGAATTTCCCAGTGTCCTCGACATTGGGACAGTGCTTGTGGGCGTTGTGTGCGGTGGCGTCCGTTGAAGGCGGCCGGGGAGCGCGCTGAGGGCCCTCCACCCCGGGCCCTCCACCCCGGGCCCTCCACCCCGGGCCCTCCACCCCGGGCCCTCCACCCCGGGCCACACCCTCCGTCTGTCAGGGACAACGCAGCGACGGAACGCCCTGCTGGGCGCCTGCCGCCGTCGGCCCAGCATCCCCCGGCTCCTTCAACTACTACAACGTCCTTTGACCGACTACTAAAGTGTGTGTGTGTGTGTGTGTCTGTGTGTGTGCCTGTGTGTGTGTGCCTGTGTGTGTGTGTGCCTGTGTGTGTGTGTCTGTCTGTGTGTGTGTGCCTGTGTGTGTATGTGTGCCTGTGTGTGTGTCTGTGTGTGTGCCTGTGTGTGTGTCTGTGTGTATGTGTGTGTGTCAGCAGCCATGAGGTCGTTCCTGCTCCTGCTCTGGGGGCTCTGGGGGGTCCTGGGGGCGTCAGGCTTCAGGATCTGTGCCTTCAACCTCCACAGTTTCGGTGAGAGCAAATCCAACGACGGTCCGGTGATGAAGATACTCGCCAAGGTGGGCGGAGCCACGCATTCACACAATGACCCCATTCACTGGATGAGTGTATCAGAGTGTATCAAGTCTGTTTTTTGTGTGTGTGTGTGTGTGTGTGTGTGTGTGTGTGTGTGTGTGTGTGTGTGTGTGTGTGTGTGTGTGTGT
>JAOPJL010000097.1:839853-857514 GCA_027123545.1 Trisopterus esmarkii | reverse complement strand
ATATATGTGTGCGTTGGGCCGGACGGTGGGCGCATGTATTTTTCTGGTAGCTTTAGTGTGTGTTGATAAAGTAGTTATTCGCCCCCTTCCTCGTGTGTATACATACACCTGCGCCCGTCTCACCGCCCTACTTTCTGGTTAAGTAAGCGTTGAATGCGAGAAAAAATTAAATTTCCCAAGAAATGATTTCCCATGAGATAAAATGATTAGGATGACCTTTGCAATATGGAATCGTTAAATAAGACTTGACCTTGCCCGAGAACACCAAAAATCTAGAAATGACTCATGACTCATCTCAACGGAAAAAGGGTTGAAAAGGATGTTTTAAAAGATGCTTCTGCTTGTCCCCATTGAACCGCTCTTCAGTAGTCAGGCTGAGTCGGCTCGCTGAACACAGACTGACTCCTCACCTCCGAGAGAAAGAAATCTGATTTAGACAGAAAACCATCAGGTCGCTGTTGTGTGTGTTCAGGGACGGGGGGGGAGATACAGAGAGAAGGCCAGTTCAGCTCCACCCCGAGAAAGACCTAAAGCAACGTGTTGAGAGTTAGAAGACGTCCCCTGACCCCCCGTGTTCACCGCTCCAATGCTCCTCTCGCTGGTTAATCTAATCTTTTTGTACTTTTTTACTCCCTTTCTCCTACATACACGTTATGAAGTTTACTAACTACGGAAACACCAGTTCTCTTTATTGTAGTGTAGCCCATTGCATGCACCGGAGACGGACGGAGGTAAAAACAGTCAAATAATCAGTTTAATTGTCGTAGTTGTAGAGTCTGGAGATCGTCCCTCGGGGAACTGTTCTCCAGGCCCTGGAGAAAAGCCTAACCCAAGATAAGGGAAGTGTCAACAGAACCACGTGGGCTTGTGTTAGGACCAGGTTTCCATACCGGGTAGGTTGTAGGATAATCAGAGTCATAAGGACACACTGCAAAGCAGCCAGCCGGCACAACCCGCGCATCAGCAGCTCTTAACGACGGCTTGTCTTAAGACTCAAGTCTCTCAGACCACATCTTCGACCTGACTAATTCTTTATACACAATTTCAACTCTTGTTGTTCCTGTTGCCGTGACGGCCGATGTACCAAACGTAAGCAGCAGCCGCCAGTTTTTAAGGATTCTTTTGTAGCATGTATTGTCGCCCCCAATGACATGGCTGCGTTGTCCCGTGTTGTGATTTACTCTAATAAAAGATATGAACTCTATGCTCCACCGTGTGTTCTGCTCTGGTCACTGCACCGTTCTGCACCACCCCCTTTTTGAGACGGCTTTTCCAAAGCCGCGTCGTCTAGTCGAGAACGATGTCAAGGACCTGATATTAATTATACGGTTAGGAAAATAATTGGTTTGATGATTATATATTAAATAATAATGATTTGGTTTTTGTTGAACGTTGTTATAGTGGGTCTGTAAAACAGTAGTAATATGTTTAACATGTGAGAGCTCTCTAGAGAAAGAGACACTGCCCATGAGGTTCATATGAGAGCCTCACACCATTACGTTGATAACATATGAACACTGGACAAACTGGTACAGAATTTTTATTTTACAGAAATTACAATCTTGGTACTGATCCACGTAAGAATTTTCAAAAAAGGTTTATCTGGATCTTAGTTTATCATAATGTTAAAAATACATTTCAAAAGAAGGTTGAGTCTTTACAGACCCAAAACCAGTACGCAGGAATGAGGCCAACCCCACAATGAAAACCCAAAAGGAGACAGACAGGGATGGGGGGAGAGACCGGGTGTTGGATGGGGGGGGAGAGACAGGGTGTTGGAGGGGGAGGGTAGTCCGGGCAGTCTCTACTTGGGCGGGTCTGTGTTGATTCCATATTTCTCCTTCAGCAGCTTCAGCTGTTCCTCCTTCTTCTTGGTGTCCATCTTCTGGAAAGCCTGGGAACAACAAACAACATGGCGTCAGTCCCAGCTCCAGCCGACGCCAGCGGAGCCGCGGTGGCTGCCGACAGGGCGGGGGTCCGAGTGACAACTTGATTTGTTGTGTCCTTTGTGGAATTCACAATCCAACTGAAGTATGCTAAAGAACTAGGATTGTCGTATTTGGTACATTTTTATACCGCTTGTCCTAATGTTTGTTAAATAATAAATAAACCGTAGCCTAATCGACCTGCTGCCCCGTCAATAAATGTGCCCATGAATATCATACACACATCCTCTGTTCATTCTATGGACACACTGTATCCATGACACGTATCTTATGGAGGGTGGTGCGTGGTTTAGGGTTGGTGAAGCCTGTTGCGGTCAGCCTGGGTGGAGGTAGACGGTGTAATGCGGCCCATGAGTACCCACCCGGTTTGCGTTGTAGTACAGCACCACCAGGTAGCGGTTGCACACGTTGAATCCCGACAGATGGTCGCAGGCGTTTTTGGCGTCGAAGATGTCCTCATAAACCACGTAGGACGTCCCTCTGGACTCTGGGGTGTTTCCGCTGGAAGGCACGTGATGTTTCGGTCAAAATGCAGCAGTTGTGGTGGCAATTTACCTTCACACCCAATCTCAAAATGTCCCCTATAGTGACATCACACAGGGGCGTGTGCACCCAGGTGTGTAGTGGTTAGACCACCTGGACCGAGCCGCCTGAGGTTGATCTGGCCTTTCATTTGTATCCATACATCGCACAAAACATTTGGTCGAATGGCTGTAATGAAGCCTTCAAGAAAAGTAGAAAAAAAGTAAACGACCCAAGGACTGAGTGGATCTTTCCAAATTCTGATCCTTTAGAAATAGTTGAACAAATATTCAAAGACATGTTAGTGTACGGTAGATGGGTGGGGTGGGGTGGTGTGGTCTGAAGAGGGTCTCCTTACGTCCTGATCTGGCGGATCGGTCCATACTTCCCGAAGATGTCGTACATCTCCTCGGCTGTGATCTTGTACGGAAGGTTCCGGATGTAAAGGATTCTGTTCACCTCTGGGGGCAACCGTATCTACAGAGGAAGAGGCCGTTCAGTGGGGGTTCAGTGGGGGTACAGGGTTAGGGTTGGCTCCCATACCCCAGTAAGACTCCTCGTAAGGATACAAAGCAATATGTTCAACTGTCTGACAACTCTAAACTGGTCAACGTGGTGCAAAAGGCAACATGACGTGGATTTCCCTTAAAGGGGATTGTAACATCCACATTTAAATCCTATTCTGATGAAATGTGGGTTTGTGTTCATCTCGGACGCCTGAAGCTACGGTAGCATTAGCTTCTCTGTTTATTTATCGTTAGCCTCGAAGCTTCAGGCTCATCGTTGTTAATCTCAAACCACAAATAAGACATCAGGACTCACGTTAGCCCGTTTCGCCGCTTGCATCGCCATGGTGAGGCCGTGAGGTGTCGACTTTTAGATCGAAAAGAGGATAAAAACCGAGCGGCGCTGCGCTGCGTTTCACTGCTGAATGGCTGCGAGGAGACGGAGTCGCGTGCTGATGACGCACTTCCGGGTCTGTGGCTTCACGTCCAGTTTCTATATTATTTTTGAGGTTTGGACTTTAGTAACAAACATTTGCATATTGCAAACTACCCTCAGAGGGCATGAAAGAATTATAAACAGTTTGTTCGTTAAATTGTATTGACTGTTTTGGACACAGGCAGTGCATTGTTTATTTATTTATATGTATGTCGGTTCAGTTACTTTGTATCATACCAATAAACATGTAGATATTTTGAGAAAAATAAACATCATCATTTAAATTCACTGAAAATATAGTCCATAGTAAATCTTGAGTACCTTAAACAGCATGATGCTCTACATCGTTATTTAGTTATTTAGACTTTTCCTCGCCGAGCCTCCATTTCCAACACGTGCGGTGGAAGTAAGCACTGATCCACATTTTTATGTTTATTAGTTATATTATTCACGTTTCTAAATTTAAATGAATGGCTTACAATATAATAATAATAATTAATAATAATAATAAAATAATAATAATTCATTAATAACTCAAATCAATTAAATTATAATTATATGAGAACAATCATGTTTAAGAAGAGCGTCGTGTGTTAAACCGTTGATTAAAACCACCGCGCGCATCGTTTCGGTTAAAGGTCAAGGTTGAGCCACTTCCGGTCAGCGTCACTTTGCGGGAACGAGGGAACTCCGAACTCCGTCGGCGGATCGTCGAACTGTCAGCCCGATCTCCGTGTGAGTAAACGTGCCGAAATAAACACCGACACAGCAGATAACGAATTAATTTGCCGTTTAATTCGCCGCAGTGTTGAGTTGTGACCGCAAACCTCGTGCGGTTCCAGGCGCTGCGGCTTCGCACCGCGGGAGGCGAACTGTTAGCGGCGGAGCCCGAACTAACGTGGTCGTTATCGAGGTAAGAGATACCCGAAACGTTTAATGCATATGAATGGATTGATAGTTATTAAAAATGTAAAAATGAAATGTAATAGTTGTATATATACGGTTTATTTGGCCGCTAATATCCACTAATGGATTAATGTTCATTAAAAGGCTCATGAGGAAGACGAGTGTTGGTTGGTTTCCGCTTCGAGTCGTGTTTCAAATCCTCGCACGTCTTTCGGCGCTCAATTTTAAATCCAAATAATTGTTTTTCATTGAATATTATGCTTATCGTTTATGTAAAACGACTAAGGCAACGAATGATAGGCCTTATTTAAGACACTGGGGGTCCTGTTCTGGGCTGTAATGTGCAAGAAGGTATTTCAAGACGGTGGCATTGTCTACTACCATGTCTTTCTTGATAGATAACACATTTGTATAAAGTCTAACCAAAAGATCATAGCTTAAAAGTAAAATGGGCATTATGATAGAAAATAATGGGCTACCAGCAGGTGTTGGTGTGATTAGCCATTACAAGCAGTTCCAAACTGCCCTGTGACATGGTGACATCACAAGAGGGTCCACCTGGAGAAATCATCCCTCACGCCTAGTGTTGAAATAGGGGCCTTCAGAATTATAAAACTCATCTTGCTCCCTATGTAGACATAAAAGGCTTGTTCCTTATTTTCATGGTACAATTCGCTAACTAGAACCTACCTATCATATTCAATTTCCAAGTCCATTCTGGTAAATGCCACTACCAGAATCAACTATTGTACACACTTCCCCATTCAGAGGTTTTTTTTTTTAACAGATCACAGTGAGGGAATTCTGGTGCCACAACAGCAACTTCAGGAATTAATGGTTATCAAATCATTGAAACGATGAAACTACATAAAATAAAGAGAAAATCTTGTATATAAGTAGTTAAAGAGCAGAAGATACTACGGTGGGCTACTGGTATCGTGGCACAGAAGGAATAAAGGGAGTTGTAGTTAGTATTATATAGTATGGCTAAGCACCATGGTTTGACTAAGTCCTGTTATGTTTTCTTTCCAAACAGAAAAGAACATGGTGGATTAAGGTATGATACAGCAAGACGTTTATATCTAAGTTGATAATACCTCTAGTGCTTTTCTAGGAACCCAAAGTGCTTTACATAGTGAGTGTGTGGGGGGTCTTATGTTTTATATATATTTTTTTACTGCAGTACACAATTTATATTACTGTGCTCTTTTTGTGGAAAACCCCCCCCAAAAAAAGCAAATTTCAGATCATAATATTACTACATTCTGGCCATTTTATTGTTTTAATACTCAATGTGGACTAATTCTGCACTGTCATGTGACAATCAAATTTCAGACGCATCCTCTGAACATGTGAGCTGTATATCTGAAGAGCTTAAAACGGATCGAAAACAAATTCTGGAAAAGCCCCCAAAATGGCTTCAATACCTGGACTTCCTCCGACAGGATCGGAGGTTACTGTGCTGGTAACTCGTGTCAATTTGAATCCCCGCTGTGTGCTTGTAGAGTTATGGGCCAACTTCAACCAGGCAAGAGAAGCAGAATACAAGCGCATGGAAAGCTCCATTCAGTATCCCGGTCAACTGTTTCGAGAGCACGACGGAAATCCTGGAGAGCACTGCTTAGCCCGTGTCGGTGATATCTGGTTAAGAACGCGCATAGTATCGAGAAATGACACAAATTACAGAGTATTCCTCATTGACAAGGGTTGGATGCTTGGTGCCACTACGGACATGTTGGCATGGGGTGAGAAAGACTACTTCCTCTTGCCACCCGAGGTTGAATTCTGTGTTCTGTCCAATATTTTGCCGCTCTCGCCTGACAACAAGTGGTCTCCAATGGCTCTGGAGTTCCTTAAGTCGCTCTCTGGGATGATAGTGAGGGCAGTGGTTCAAGATGTGCTTGTACCACAAAGAATCTTTCTCTTGCACATTGCATGCATATCAAAACAAATGCACGAGATGGGGTTTGCCAAATGTTTGTCTCCTTCTAAGTTCAAGGACTATGTGCTCAAGTCGGTGCATTCTGACAACAGAGCAGCACTTACCCCCGCACCCCCTCAGCAGTCTACAGTGGACAGGGGGGAGCCTGTTGACCAACAGCAGTCCTTCATGTATGTGGAGTTGCCCATAGGTATTGTGGAGACGGTCATCATCACCGAGGTGACCAGCCCACTGCGAGTGTTTTGCCAGCTCAAAGTTTGCTCGCAAGAACTAAAGAAACTCTCAGAGAAAATAACAACGCATTACGAAGGCCGGACCTTCAGCACCACTGGCCCTCATATGCTTGGATCTCCATGTGCAGCGAGGGGAGACGACGGGAGGTGGTACCGGTCGGTCCTACAGCAGATCCTTCCAGCCAACAACGCTGTGGAAGTGTTCAATGTTGACTCTGGAAAAAAACACATTGTTCTCGTGGACAACGTAAAACCGCTGGCTGCTGAATTTTTCCGAATGCCGGTCGTGACCTACATCACCTCCCTCCACGGCATCATGGACAAAGGGGTGGGCTGGACGGCCGCTCAGATCGACCATCTCCGGTCCCTTCTGCTGTGCAAAACTGTGATCGCCAAATTTGAGTACCAAAGCCTCTCGGAAGGCGTTCATTATGTCACACTGTACGGCGAGAACAATAAAAACATGAACACCTTGTTTGGCTCCACTGAGCATTGCTCCACTGACCTGCTGGAAAGCGAGAAGCTGCTTGTGGATTATGCTGTGGACGGCTTTTTGTCTAAGACCGGCGGTCGAGCTCCACGTGAAGCTCAAGGAGATGCCCCGACCTCGGCTAAGGCTGTGAAGCTTGTTGGAAGAAAGACACCCAGAGAACGGATACCAGTGGAAGATCTACCTCTCGGTTCTTCACTGGTTGCCGTGGTCCTCAATGTCTCTTCGCCGTCTGAGTTTTGGATTCAGACACAGAAGTATGCCATCGAGTTCGATCAACTGATGGATGGCATTTCTGACCTGGACAGGGATCCGGTCAATCCAAACAAGGTAAACGCAACTGTTGGCCTCTACTGTGCCGCTAGGCTACAAGATGGCATTATGTACAGATCAAGGGTAGTTGAAGTGAGGGAAACCAGAATCAAAGTTTTTTTGGTTGATTATGGAAAAACGGAAGTGGTTGACCGGGGCAGCATCTGCCTTCTTCCAGACAAGTTCAGAGAGCTCCCTCAACTTGCATTACAATGTAAGCTTGCAGGTGCCAGGCCAAAAAATGAGAAATGGACCCGCACAGAGGTGGACTTCTTCACCAGATCGGTCACCGATAAACTGCTGCACGGCCAAGTGGTCACCAAGTACGACGGCGGCCATGTTGTCCGTCTGACCGACTCTGTAGCACATGGAGAGAAAGACATTTGCAAGCTAATGTGCAGTTATGACTTTGCAGTGCAGGATGAGGCACAGAGTGAGACGAGGGACAAAGTTGCTTGTCCACAAGCCAAGACTCCCATGGCAACGAACCATGGGGCTGCACCGTTGGTTGTCAAGGACTCCTTTGACCTTAACAATGACGGCCGATCTGCTACATTCAAGGAGCAAATGTTTACAATAGGAAGCACCCTTGATGTCAACGTGTCTTGCATTGAAAGCCCAAATGATTTCTGGTGCCAGTTGGTTCAGAACATGACTTATCTGAGGCTGCTCATGCAGGACATGCAGGACTACTACGCTAAGAGCCAGTTCTCTCCCTTTGCGGAAAAGTCATGTGTCGCTCTCCATCCCGACAATGGAATGTGGTACCGGGCCATTGTAATCCACAGGCATTCGACGCCCCATGTCGATGTGCTGTTTGTGGACTTTGGACAGACAAAGGCAGCTGTCCCCCTGTGCAACCTGAGGAAGATATGCCCAGCATTTCTGACACTCAAAGGACAAGCTTTCCGTTGTAGTCTTTACAATCCTGAGGAACCATCGTTGCCTATTAAAGATTGGAACCAGGAAGCAAGGGCACAGTTCCAGGAATTTGTGGAGACTGCTGTGTCCAAGCATGTGGATCTAAAGTGCACTGTGTACGCCGCCATGTACAGTGAGCAGAAGGTTCTACATAACATTGTGGATCTGGAAACGCCTTTTGAAAGTGTTTGCACTCGTATGCTCCAGCTGTCAAAAAGCACGCCTCCGAAGAAGATTCGGGGACTGTCGTTTAGACTGGACACATACTGTTACTCTGCGCACAACATCAAAACGGGGACGGAGGAGATGATGACGGTAACATCTGTGGAAAGCGCAAATCAGTTCTACTGCCAGCTGGACCGGAACTTTGATGTGTTGGAAGACCTCACAGTGAAGCTGCATAGCTTGTGTGAACGACTAAAAAAGGCTAAACTCCCCACATTGTTCGCAACGGTGTGCTTTGCAAAGTATCCTGATGGACACTGGTACAGAGGACTGATCAAGACCACAAAGCCATCCGTTCGTGTCTTCTTTGTAGATTACGGTGACACTCTAGAGGTGCACAAAGCAGACATACTCCCTGTTCCCATGGAGGCTACGGAGATCATGTCCGTGCCGGTGCAAGCAATCGAGTGTGGACTCGCTGACGTCCCTGCCAATGTTCAAAGCGAGGTCAACAGCTGGTTTAAGACGAAAGCCACAGATGGTTCATTCAGGGCATTGGTTGTAGCCAAAGAACCATGCGGCAAACTCCTAGTTGAGCTGTATGACGAAACGAGCCAAGTCAACACTGAGATCAGAAAAACCTTTGTGAAAGCCCTCCCAAAAGGTATCCCAGAGCTGATGGATAACACTAAAGCTCCAAAGACACAACACTGGGCTGACCCAAAACCAGTTCCTCCATTTGAGGATGATGTTAAAGTTTCAAGAGCAACCTCTGGTTCAGAAAACAGGCAGCCGCAGCGCATCAATGAGAAGTCCAAACCTCCGACACAGGAGCGCTACAAAACACCACGCCAAAGGAACATGCCCAGCCTGGACATCCAATCAATAAAACGATATGCCCCTGAACAACAGCAACAGCGTTCTGTATCTCCTCTACAATGCACAGAACCCCAGCAAAGTAAAGTAGTCTTGGAGCCTAAAAAGCCGGTCCCAATCCCACATCACACCGAGCAGTCAGAGAAATCAAGGACTTTGGATGTGAAAGTAGAACCTCTTCGTTATCTCCAGCCTAATTTCTCTGCGGGTCAGAAATTAGAGGCCTTTGTCGCAACCATCAAAGGGCCTCATACCTTCTGGTGTCAGCCCGCAGATGGTGAAGAGCTCGATAGAATCACACTTGCCGTTTCAGAGCTGGGAAACGCTGCACACGAGCCTCTGGAACCGAGGCTGCTCTCACACGGCCGCCCGTGTGTCGCTCTGTTCACAGACGATGAGCAGTGGTATCGAGCTGAGGTCATCAGCCTGGACGGCAACAAACTCTCTGCTCACTTCATGGACTACGGAAATGACTCCCAAGTCAACGTTAAAGATGTGAGGGAAATTACCCCTGAGCTCGTCAAAATCCAAGTGCAGGCGTTTCTGTGCGAGCTTGACGGGTTTGAAGATGCAAACGGCTCCTGGGTAGAGGGGGCAGTTGAACACATAGCGGAGCTCATGACGGACAAGTTGTTGGAGTTGACCGTTGTTAAGGTACTGGGGGAAGACGAGGGCAAGTTCAAGTGCATTGTTCAAGTGTTGTGTGAAGGCAACATGATTAATGCCATTGCAAGAACATACTGGAAAAGCTCCCACACTGAAAATAACCGAGATTCCACGGGACTCTCGGCTGTGCACCCAACATCACTGTCTTGCCATTCTGCGGTCAAAGACACGCCGATACTACAGTCTGAGAGCGAAGCAGAAGAACCTGAGCATCACACCATGGAAGAGCAGGAATCTCCAAGAGACCCTCCAGAAGAACAGCACACTGTTGGTTCTGAGAAGTCTGAGGAGCCTAGCATACTTTCTGAGGTGGCTATGGCGTCAGAACTGACTTTGGAAAGCCTGGATCAAACCATGCGTTCACTGCAATCTGACTCTGTCGGTGATGAAGAGGTCCCCGTTGTGTGTGAAGCTCAACCTGGAAATGGAGCCGCCCCACTATCCGATAAGGATGAAGGCGAAGCATGTCAACCGGAGTTGCTGAGCACAGATGACAGCGTGATCATACCGGACCAGTACTGCCCACGTGTCGTCCCTCAAATTGAGGACCAGGATTCAGGTCCAGATCACAACACCCTAGAAGATACTCCTGCAAGTGTTGAACTGGATTTGGATTCTGGTGAGTCACACAGTTCTATAAAGATTCTCCATTCTAAAATCTTCTTCATGCATTTGGTTCTCTACATTATAAATGTTGCCTCATCTTTGGTGTGTCTGCAGAGTTTGGTGCACTGAGAGTGGCTGAAGCTCTGCCGCTCGGGGCCACATGCATCATCCGCTCAAAGACGACCCAGCCATGGTGTCGAGCAACAATCCTGAAAAACCTTCCAGACCGCACGGTGGTAAGGGAACGCATCAAAACAATTCACATGGAATTCAACAACGGCTGGATGGTTATTCTGAATTAATTCAGTCATTCAGTTTGAGTTTAACAGCTAGATGTTACTTAATGTTTTCGTTGGGCATTGATTGAAAAACAAGTATTTCAACTACAACTAAAACGACATGTTTCTTTGCCGTGTGTATGTAAACCTGTCCCCTGAACAGGTTATGCTGATGGGTGAGGAGATGGAGGTGCTCGTCCGTCCAGAGAATGTATTTGAGGTGGTGCGGCCGAGATCGGATCAGGTCAGAAAAACCAAGCGTCACGCAGTCCTTCCATCCACCATGCCACAGGTATTGCTGGTGGAAACAGGGTGGCCTGTCCAGACCCTCACACTGGGTGCTGTGCTCTTCTCCTCAGCTGGATGACAACAACAACGACCAGTGCAGCGACCCCCAGAGTGTCCCAGCGCCCACCCAGGCCCTGGCTGGTGAGGACAGCAGTCCCGCCCTCTGACCGCACAGGACAACACATCCCTTTATTGAGGTCTAGTTTAGTGGTAGAAGCGTTTTATCCAAAGCTTCTTGCAGTAAATGCAGACACATGGTTAAGGAGGGGGCCAGGGTAAACACTTAAGTTGGACACTTAAGTGCGCTGCATCAACGCAAGCCTAGACTTAATGGTGGGTTCTCTAGGTGGGTGGGTTCTCTAGGTGGGTGGGTTCTCTAGGTGGGTGGGTTCTCTAGGCGGGTGGGTTCTCTAGGCGGGTGGGTTCTCTAGGTGGGTGGGTTCTCAAGCTGGGTGGGTTCTCTACCTGGGTGGGTTTTCTAGATGGGAAGGTTCTCTACCTGGGTGGGTTTTCTACCTGGGTGGGTTCTCTAGATGGGAAGGTTCTCTACCTGGGTGGGTTCTCTAGATGGGAAGGTTCTCTACCTGGAAAGGTTCTCTACCTGGGTAGGTTCTCTACCTGGGTGTTCTCTATCTTTTCTAGGTGAACTGAGTGACGACAGCGAGGGAACACTGGTGGGAGTGGAAGAAATGGTAATGTTGAGTAATGTGTAAATTAAAACAACAAATCTGAAATGTGTAAATGAAACGTTTTCATATGCAGGTCGATATGTAGAGATGCTGAAGTTGGGCTCCACAAAGCTAGAGACTATTCAGTCGTATTTCGAGGCAGTTTGTCCATGTTTCTTTATTCTTTAGACTCCCTGGGAGGACAAAGACTTGGAGGCGGCCCTGGGCGAAGGCAGCACCCCCAGCGAGGCCCACAGGGAGACACCGCCTGTGAGTCCTCCACCGCCCTGCAGCCTGCCACACGTATCACTGACCACACAGGACCTTCAGTCGATACTTTCTATTGATGCTAAACTTTAATACAACTTTTATTTGGATTAAATGTCCGTGTCCTCCAGTCCTGCGCTGTACGACGTGTGTTGTCCTACATGGGGCGGCATGTGGCTCAGGAGGTAGAGCATCTTGGCTGGTAACCTGAAGGTTGCCGGTTCGATCCCCTGCTCATCCTAGCCGAGTGCTGACTGACTGCTCCCGACATGGTGGCTGTCGCCATGGCATGGCTGACTCTGCCGTCGGTGTGCGACTGAGTGCATGGGTGAATGGGTGAATGTGAGGCGACATGGTAAAGCACTTTGAGTGGTCATCGGTTGGATAAGCTCGATATAAATGCAGTTCATCATCTCCCCGTTGGTTTGTGTTCCGTATTTGTGACTGTGTAGGTCCCGGGAGGCGTAGTGCCCTCACCCCCCTGTGGGCCCCCACAGCCCGGCGCCGGTGAGTGGTCGCTGCCCCCGTCTGAACATATGACGATAAAAACATTCCTAGCGATGGATGGTCATTCCCTTGATGTTTGATGTCAGGAAGCAAACCAATGCTGGGCTCAGGATTCACTGTTCACTAACTGTCCACTAGGGGGCGGTGGCCTGCCTCGTTATGATCATTAACCGTTAATTAATCAGGCTGTTAGTGGGGGACTCACGACGTTTAACCATTATCATTTGAAGTAACTGACAACAGATGGGCCTTAGCCAGAGCTAGCGTTAGCCTCCTGAAGGCTAGCGTTAGCCTCCTGAAGGCTAGCGTTAGCCTCCTGTAGGCTAACTGTGATGCAGTCCTGCTCTACGGTGTTTCAGCTGCTCCTGAGGAGGTGGTGGGCGCTGCCGACGCACAGGGGGAGGAGTTGCTATTGGCTCCTACAGAGGAGGAGGAGCTGCAAAGCTCTCCTACACAGGAGGAGGAGCCCTCTACACAGGAGGAAGAGGAGGTGCCCTCTACACAGGAGGAGGAGCAAAGCTCTCCTATAGAGGAGGAGGTGCCCTCTACACAGGAGGAGGAGCAAAGCTCTCCTATAGAGGAGGAGGTGCCCTCTATTCAGAAGGAGGAGGTGCCCTCTATTCAGGAGGAGGAGGTGCCCTCTATTCAGAAGGAGGAGGTGCCCTCTATTCAGGAGGAGGAGGTGACCTCTATTCAGGAGGAGGAGGTGCCCTCTATTCAGGAGGAGGAGGTGCCCTCTACAAAGGAGGAGGTGCTGATTCCCTCTTCAGAGGAGGTTCAGAGCCGTCATACAGAGGAGGTGCTGCTGCCTCTTACAGACCAGGTGTTGATGCCCTTGACAAAGGAGGAGGTGAAGATCACTCCATTAGCGGAGGAGGTGCCGTTGCCTTTTTCAGACGAGGAGGAGGTGCCCATTCCCAGCAGACAGGAGGAGGTGCAGATCCCTCCCTTAGCAGAGGAGGAGGAGGAGGTGAGTTAGTGATCAGTCTTTAACCCCTCGGCCCCATGTGTCTACGAGGGAGTTCTCCTGACCCTGCGTCTCCTCCTGGCAGGCGGTGACGGAGGAGGAGCCTTCTGAGCGGGAGGAGGAGCCTTCTGAGCGGGAGGAGGAACCTCGTGGTTTGTTCCTCTGCCGCAGCGCATCCACATTGAGTCGATACGTGACCATCTGCTCCTTCTGTTGGGGCTTTCTCCTCACAGTACTCCTCGTCCAGTCTTACGTAGAACACCCACAGTGGAAGGAGAAACACAATCACACGACCATGAAGGAATAAGATGAAACAGGACCAGGCTTAACGCCTCTAGTGTGTGTGCGTGTGTGTGTGTGTGTGTGTTGTAGTGTCCTCATTTGTTGGTTTGCGTTTGTCTCCATGGCGACAGCGGCGGCAGCCAACGGCGAGCAGGCAGGCGGTGAACCTCCAGCGGACGGACGTCCTCTCCTAGAGGCGGGAGCAGGAGGTCAGTGAACGACCACCTCCCTCCGCCGCCGTCCGGTGGGGGGGGGGCGGGGCGGGGGGGGCCGTCGGGCGGGACGCTTGAGGCTTGTTCTGTAAGTTCAGGTGTGTACAGGGGGACTAGGAAGGGCTGGTGAGGTTTCCCTCCCCAGTTTGTTTGACACTGAACCTGTTTTTCCGAGAAGGGCCCACCGCACTCCGCCGTGCTATACTGAACTTCTTCTGGTGGACAGGACTCTCCTCTGGCCCGGGACCTGGGGAGGAGGAGGAGCCGAGGACCACCGAGCTTCAGCCAATCACGGCCCCGCGATGCGAGACGGTGAGTCACCAGGACCCCCCCGCCTGGCCCTCGTTTAAACCCTGTGAAGACTCCTCTAGACCTCCTCTAGAGGCCCTGGTTCTCCTCTGTAGACTCTGATCCTCCTGTGTTCTGCTCCTCAGGAGGACCTCCTGTGTTCTGCTCCTCAGGAGGACCTCCTGAGCTCAGCGGGACAGAGTCTGGGTGGGTGGACTACACTGCAGAGTACATCACACATTCAACACAACGGGCTGAGTATGAATACATTAAAATGACGCCTTAGAGCCCCCAGGCCTTAGCCCCCCCGGGCCTTAGCCCCCCCGGGCCTTAGCCCCCCCGGGCCTTAGAGCCCCCAGGCCTTAGAGCCCCCGGCCCTTAGAGCCCCCGGCCCTTAGAGCCCAAGGTCCAGGAGCGTGGTTCACCTCCTCCTCCTCCAGGAGCGCTGGTTCACCTCCTCCTCCTCCAGGAGCGTGGTTCACCTCCTCCTCCTCCTCCTCCCTCCATGCGTCTGTAAACCTTCATCCTAGTTTCTGTCTGTGCTCCAGAAGCCCTGTTGTCATCGGTGACCCACCTGTCGCTGGTGATCCACGACCGCTCGGACCACGCCCATCACGAGGAGTGACGCGGCCTAAGGAGTCATGTGACCCCCGGCCAGGACTACCCAGGAAGTTTTACTACCAAGTGTGTTGTTTTTTTTTTTGTTGTTTTTTCTCCGTTTGTTTTGTAGTTCCAGAATGTGCCTGCGGGCCGGTGTTGATTGGTGTAATATATCTTCTGTTCAGAGCTTTGTGTAGCAGGTTGTGTGTGTGTGCGTGTGTGCGTGCTCCGTGGTCAGTCACCACTGTTCTGAGTACTGTGTGTTTGGCGCCCACCCCGGGTCCGTGGCGCTCCGTCCTGAGTCGTGTTCCGCTCCGTTCAGTGAGCGCTCGCTCACTGCTGCTGTTCTTGCAAAAGGAATTTTGTTATTGTTTGAAAAAAAAAAAAAAAAAAAGATGATTGTCATTTGAACTTTCCCAGGTTTATTTTCAAGAACATTAATTGTTGGTTGAATCCGGTTTGTCAAAAGACTAAGGAAAATTAAACTTTATTTTGGCACAATAAATAACAGCAGTTCCGTGAATACAACTCTTGTACCAACTTGTTTATCCTGCTGACCCTCAGAAGTGGACCTGTAGGTCTGTAGGGTACCCTGACCCCTAGAGGTGGACCTGTAGGGTACCCTGACCCCTAGAGATGGACCTGTAGGGTACCCTGACCCCTAGAGGTGGACCTGTAGGGTGCCCTGACCCTACCTGCTCCTTAGTGACACTCACTTCAAGGCAGATCAGAGAAAAGCATTTGTTTAAATCATCTGAAGTGGATCAGATGTGTAGAAGCATGTGAGGGGAGATGGCAGCGGTAAAGGTGGCGAGAGCAAGCCCTTAGGAAAAGAGCAATCCCTTAGGAAAAGAGCTCACCAGATGAGATGTAAACAAAACTGCAGATTGATTTATGTTCTTTATTTGGTTTCTGTAGTGTACAAATGAGACATGACTCACTGTATGAGGGGGTGATTCCCATAGTGTAGTGGATGAATGACAGGCCTATTGGAGAATGAGTCAGCATGGACTGTACTCCAAACTTGCAGTTAAGGCACATTCTTAGTGTTGTTCTATAAGTTCATTGCTAAAATAGAATAAAATCTTAGAAAAAGAATAATAAGCAGAATTTCACTGGACAACTTCAGATATATGTATACAAATCTAGTCCAGTCACATTTTCTTAATCATACTTCAAATTAATATATATGAAAGGGTCTAATGATCCACATGCAACCACACTTCACTTCACATCGCAATCACATCAGGACACGGTAATCAGAGGTATTTCTAGGTTGCCTTTTCTTGAACACGATGTCTGAGACGATGTCGGTGCTTCACCGGGGTGGACGGTAGGGGATGAAACGACGGCACATTTCAGTGATCTTTCGTACGTGTCCCACCCTGCGGGGGCTGGTGGGGGCCTCAGCCGTCCCCCCCCCTCATGGGGGCTACCAGCGTCCTCCCTAGAACCAGCACCAGAGCTCCTTAGTGTTACGTTTTCCCCCTCGGAGGGGCTTCCATTCATGGTCCTGCGAGGCGACATGTCGTCGGTGGTCCAGAGACGCAGAGTTGGCTACGGCGGCTGGTTGACACGGAAGCGGATTTGTTGACGAGGACGCGGTACATTCACAGCATCGTTGAAGGGGCCCTAGGGTTCCCCCGAGCCCCTCGGGATATACTGCACGGTGACCTCACAAGGGGCGGGGTCTGACGAGAGCTGGCCACTCCCACTTGTGATGTCACCGTTGGGTACATGCTGAAGTGGATTGTAATAGACCTCATTCACTGGGCCATGGGGGGAGGGGACTCCTACACGCTTAGAAAACCCTGAACACAATGCCTTCGTTTAAATCACGGGGTCCATTTCCTCACCCACGTAGCATTTAGAATGCATTTGTAAGTTGAGTCACGGTTTCCCCAAATACACTAGAAGGTTTCCCAATACAACTGACCAACATGGCCGCTAGGTGAATATGGTCTAAGGCTCATCCACCCCACACCTGTCACAGTGGGGTACGCTTTGCCTGACTCTGAGGTCACACAAGTCGCTGGTAAGACGTTGGTGGCGGTCTCGGGGGCCAATTCTTGTCTTGCAGACACTCCTTGTTTACTTCCTGTTGGCCGCTAGCATAGTATACCGCCGTTAGCTGCCATTACGCTATAGGCCAGGACAGGCTGCATTTGAAGGTGTAGTGTGAACGTAGTGGCGTCTAGCAGACCTTTTGCAGTTATGGGATATATTATACATAAGTATGCATTAATAAGTGTATAATCCCATGAAAATAAGTTGTTTTTCATTAGCTAAGAATCGGCCCTTAATATCGACATTAGCATATAATCGCTATCTTACTTGCAATCAATAATAATAACCTATCATTTCACAGAATAAATAACTAAAATACAATTTAGAATCAGGGAACCTCGTCACTTGGCGATGTAGACAAAGACATTATTTCAAAGTGTTGGCCCTTACAGGCCACCGTAGGTTCTCTGACGTCCTTGGGAAGGGGGGGGGGAGGGGTTAGGTGGCAGTTGGTTGCATTCTGCCACCTCACCCCTAGAGGCCACTGAATCCCACACCGTGCACCTTTAAAGCACCAGACCCCTTCCAGTTGGAACACAGGGCAGGAAGTGGTCAGTTACGGACAGGAAGTGGCCCGCGACCCCCCAGTATCTGGCGGTGGACTAGATGGAGGCCTGCAGCAGAGTGATGTTGGTCCCGGGCATCAGGTTCTGGTCCTTGCCCTCCATCAGTGGGTCCCACTGGTTGAAGTCCTTATCCAGACCTGTAAA
>JAOPJL010000097.1:827065-838441 GCA_027123545.1 Trisopterus esmarkii | reverse complement strand
CCCAGAGAGGGTGGGCACCCCGGGGGTCCCAGCCCAGAGAGGGTGGGCACCCCGGGGGTCCCAGCCCAGAGAGGGTGGGCACCCCGGGGGTCCCAGCCCAGAGAGGGTGGGCACCCCGGGGGTCCCAGCCCAGAGAGGGTGCGCACCCCGGGGGCTCCCAGCCCAGAGAGGGTGGGCACCCCGGGGGTCTCAGCCCAGAAAGGGTGGGGTTCCCGGGGGGCCCCGGCCTCATGCCCCCACCTGATGGTGATCATCTTCCTCTGGATCCCGGCCGAGTCCAGCTTCTTGATCTGGCTGATGTTTCCCACCCAGTGGAACTTCTCAGAGTTGATGAAGAAGATGGGCTGCTTGACCTTGGGGAAGATCTCCTCGTCCAGGGGGGTCATCCACACGTCCAGGGCGATGCCACATCTGGACAGACGGAGGAATCTGCCTTTTCAGATATCTACCAGATTTGTTGGCGTAGTGTATATAGTGTATATATAATAGTGTATATATACTAGTGTATATATAATAGTAGCAGTTGCTGGTCGATTTAGTGAAAGGAACCCTACTTTACAACCAGTTATGATCTAGGATCACTAGCCCTTTAAGGTTCAACCTCACAGGTCTCCCCCCACCAGGTGGTACGGTCCACTCACAGGTCTCCCCCCACCAGGTGGTACGGTCCACTGGTCGGTTGGTAGTATCTATCCACCACACATCTGGCTGGAAACTCCCACTTGTGATGTCACAAATGGCAAATAATCAACGTCACGCCTGGTGCTTAAAACACTTCTGGCTTATACAAAAAGAGGCTTCATAAAAACAAACGTTGGTTTCATATCTGTTAACGGATGTGAAAAAGATACTCGTCTCTAGCTCCTCTAAAGCCAGGGTGAGAACGGGGAGTAAGAACCCCACCGCTCGCTCTCTAGAGAGCCTCTTTCTCCGGAGAGCCTCTTTCTCCAGAGAGACAGGTTCTCCAGAGAGCCAGGTTCTCCAGAGAGCCAGGTTCTCCAGAGAGACAGGTTCTCCAGAGAGCCTGGTTCTCCAGAGAGCCAGGTTCTCTAGAGCCTGGTTCTCTAGAGCCTGGTTCTCCAGAGAGCCTGGTTCTCCAGAGAGCCAGGTTCTCCAGAGAGCCAGGTTCTCTAGAGAGACAGGTTCTCCAGAGAGACAGGTTCTCCAGAGCCAGGTTCTCTAGAGAGACAGGTTCTCTAGAGAGCCAGGTTCTCCAGAGAGACAGGTTCTCCAGAGCCAGGTTCTCCAGAGAGCCAGGTTCTCCAGAGAGACAGGTTCTCCAGAGCCAGGTTCTCTAGAGAGCCTGGTTCTCCAGAGCCAGGTTCTCTAGAGCCTGGTTCTCCAGAGAGACAGGTTCTCTAGAGAGCCAGGTTCTCCAGAGAGACAGGTTCTCTAGAGAGCCTGGTTCTCCAGAGCCAGGTTCTCCAGAGAGCCAGGTTCTCCAGAGCCAGGTTCTCCAGAGAGCCAGGTTCTCCAGAGAGCCAGGTTCTCCAGAGAGCCTTGTTCTCCAGAGAGCCTGGTTCTCCAGAGCCAGGTTCTCTAGAGCCAGGTTCTCCAGAGAGCCTGGTTCTCCAGAGCCTGGTTCTCTAGAGCCAGGTTCTCCAGAGAGCCTGGTTCTCCAGAGCCTGGTTCTCCAGAGCCAGGTTCTCGGGGTGGACCTACTTGAAGCGCACCTCCTGGCACAGCGCCTGGATCACGGTGGCGCCGCCGAAGGAGTGTCCCACGGCAGCGATCTTACACAGGTCCATGGAGTTCTGTGGAGGAGCACAGGGTGAGGCCACGGAGGGGAGGAGCCTCCACCACGCGCCCAGGTGACCTCTGAACGAGTGAGTCTTGAGTCTTTCGCAGGAGGCGGTGGGTGACTCACATCTATCCCCTGGTGACATCACAAGAGGGCGAGTCCACCCAGGTGCGTGATTAGATTACAACTCCGTGACGGACTGTACCATCCGGTAGGCTGGAGTTGGATCAATCCACTGTACACCTGGGTGAAACTGCCCCTTGTGAAATCACCCGTGGAGGATGTTGAAATTATGACTTATCAGCCCCACCTGGTGATAAGACGGCTGTTGATGTCAGAGCTAAGAGGAATGCTGCATTCTGGGTACTATGAGATCACCCATCTGCTGGTAATATAGACTGATATCTTGTGTGGGGTTCATTATTGTGGTTCATTCATTACCATCATTAGCAGGGTTAGGATTGCACAAAGAAGTGTAGATAAGTGTAGTATAGTGGCGGATGGTAAAAGCTAAACGAGGGGTCTGAGCTTTAAACCCAGCGGTTCCACCACAGTATTAGGAGCCAACTAACCAGACTAGTTCAGTCTTAACACAGCTGATAACGTAGGATGTGTGCAGCATAATAAACGAGGTCAATGACCTTCGACACAGTTCCCTTCGTACTGGTATAATGAATACTTCCATTTCACCATTTAACGACTTTAGTTCTCCAATCGGGTTCCTGCTCTGCTAGAGCCGCGGGATAATAACGAACCGAAGCGGACCGAAAGAGGAACCGAGAGCGACCGGGTCCCCACGGGCCTGCTGTGAGCGTGAGATCACCGTGGCGACCGAGGCGAGGCTCCCACCTCCAGTGTGGTCCAGTCGAACTGGCTCTTCAGCACGTTGTCCACGGCAACGCCCGCGTTGATCTCAAACAGCTTGTCCAGCGCGCGGACGCACTCAGCGGCCCTCTGCTGCACCTGGGGGGCGCAGAGAGACACACACCTGGGTCAGCGGTGGAGAGCGTTATCGATAACACACATCTGGATCACAGCTGGGTCAGTGGTGGAGATCATTATCGATAACTGACATCGATGATCTAATGCCAATTTTGTTGATTGTATTTCTTTTCATCTTGTCATATTGTGGATATATATCTTATGCATATGTTATGTCGTTTACATTTTTAACAAAGAATATCTTGCAAAAGGAAAATGAAACATGGTTTTATTTGGCACGAGTTCAATGTCTGAGGCGGTCCTAACTTTGTGGATCAGGTGCTACAGCTGCCATTAGTAGCGGCTAAATACTACTCGCTGTTTCCTGCGATGCGTTCATTGGGGGATTGGCGTTACTGGGCCAGGGAAGTAAACATCAGAACCGTCAGACCTCGGGGGTCCTAGCCCAGAGAGGGTGGTAGCACCGCCGGACCTCCGTAGCCAACCACAGGACCTCCGTACCCCACAGGACCTCCATACCCCACAGGACCTCCATACCCAACCACAGGACCTCCATACCCAACCACAGGACCTCCATACCCAACCACAGGACCTCCATACCCCCCCGCCAGACCCAAACAGGGAAGGGGTTTTAGAACCAACCACGTCTGATCTCTTCCCGGACCCCAGCGGCCTGAACCAGCTGATCCAGCCCATGTGACCACAGCCCATGTGACCACAGCCCATGTGACCACAGCCCAGGTGACTCCACAACAACCCGTCCTCAGCCGCCAGGAAAAAAACACTTATTTGTCCGTTGACCAATTTGGAGCTGGGGCGTTGCCGTCGCCGTGGTTACCTGTTTGTTGCGGACCTGGAACTCGCTCTCGCCGTGCACCAGCGCCCTGTAGTACATCCACTCCTCCACCAGGTGGTCCGACACCGGCAGGGACGAGGGCTTGGGGGGGGTCTCGCTCGCCCTCTCCGCGTCCGTCATCTGGCGGTAGGAGAAGGTGGCGGAGGCCGACTGGTCCCTGGGGGGGTCGGGGGGGGGTCGGATGATATCAGTCATTATTTTATACACTTTAGTTTTTATCAATACGTTGTTTATTTGGAGGCAGTAGCTCAGGAGGAAGAGCGGGTTGCTGGTTCGATCCCCGGCTCCTCCTGGTGTCCCTGAGCGAGGCTCCTCCCCCTGACGGCTCCTGACCCGCTGGCCGACGCCCTGAGGGGCGGACTCCTCCGTCAGGGGGTGGGTGTGTGTATGAACGGGTGAGTGTGAGGCAGTACTGTAAAGTGCTTTGGGGTGGCCTCCGCTACTAAAAGGTGCACTCTATAAAGGCAGCTCATTTACCGTATCTTTTATTTTGATCGATAAAAATGTGAAAATATTTGAGGGTAATATCTGAAGTTAAATACCCTGTAAGAGTTGGGGGGTGTCTTTTTATTCTTTTTAAAGCACTGATCAGGAGTGGCACCTCGAACTTCGTTGTGTTAAGACACTGTATTCAATGTAATGACAAAGCTTCTATTCTAGAGAAATTGGAAGTTAATCATTAATTTATTTATTAATTGAATGAGTATTTAGTTAGTTTAATAAGCATATTTGGTTTCGGTCCAAAGCACACACACACACCTTGTTCTCTTTGTAAACTCTAAATAAAAGTTTCCCCCTTTTGGAGCATTTCCTGGAACAACAACAGGAAAAGCAGGAGTGTTTTGTTTCCCAACCACAGAAACGTCATCCAGGTCCTTGGCTAGCAACCCAATGCTACGCTAACCCACAGGCCCCGCCCCCCCTGGCCTGTACCATTCCGACTACAGGGGTGAGCCTGCACTCCCAGGCCCGGCGTGTGGGGCGACAGGGCTTTATGCAGCCCTCCACTCATAATGAAGAGGGGAAAGTGATGAGCTGGATGTGCTATTGTTGCCGCAGGCTTTTCTTCTGCCACACAGCATACCAGCGGCCGGCTCAGAGCCTTTGTGCCGGCCGGACCCCCACACCGCTGGGGGGGTCCTTCAGCCCACCCCCCTCTGCTGGTGGGACGCAAGACCGCGGCCGTTGAGTCATGTCCTTCGATGGCACGTGTGGTTCTGTTGTGTGTGTGTGTTTGCGGTTCTCTGTGATTCTGTTGTGTGTGTGTGGTTCTGTTGTGTGTGTGGTTCTCTGTGGTTCTGTTGTGTGTGTGTGTGGTTCGTTGTGTGTGTGTGTGTGTGTGTGGTTCTCTGGGGTTATGTTGTGTGCGTGTGGTTCTGTTGTGTGTGTGTGTGTGTGGTTCTGTTGTGTGTGTGTGTGTGGTTCTGTTGTGTGTGTGTGGTTCTCTGGTGTGTGTGTGTGGTTTGGTTGTGTGTGTGTGTGGTTCTGTTGTGTGTGTGTGTGGTTCTCTGGTGTGTGTGTGTGTGTGGTTCTGTTGTGTGCGTGTGTGTGGTAGCCACCGCGTCTCTGTAGCGCGGAGGATAAAGTGGTGCTAAACGCTCATCTTTCTATAGTAGTTAAGTTACCAGTAGTTAGCAGTAGGTAAGTTACCGGTCAGTGTTACGTTTTATGGGGTCCAGATACGAAAAACAAGTGATTATAAAATATATATAATAAATTAATCTAAATGGAGTAAGATATTATTATTATATAGCTGTTTTATACACAAATGCACACTCTAGGGGTCTGAAATCTGCCAGATATATATATACATATATATATATATAATATATAAATGTAAATAGAGGTACCTGTGCTCGACAGAGGCCACGATGAATCCATTTGAAGCCAGTTCAGCACACACAGCGGAATACAAAGTCCTGAAACACGACACGAGAACAGTACATGAGAACAGTACAAGACTACAGCACAAGACTACAGCACAAGACTACAGCACAAGACTACAGTACAAGACTACAGCACATACACAAATACCAGACATGAATATCAAACGGTAAAGGCCATCCATACTAGGGTACTTCATATTGTGGATGATCAGGTTCAGCAGATGTGTGGTCCAGAGGAAGTGTGGATTATAGCGCTACAGTGGTGGGTGTCACTTTATATTTGGGTCATTTTTGTTTTTATATGTTGTACATTTTGGATAATAAGTGGATAGTAGGGAAGTTTATACAGCGGCTAAGAGTTAGTGTTAGCTGTTCATTTGTGTCATGGGTGGTGGTGGTGGTGGTGGTGTCGTGGGTGGTGGTGGTGGTGGTGGTGTCGTGGGTGGTGGTGTCGTGGGTGGTGGTGGTGCGTCCGCGGTGGTGCCTCAGCTCACCTGAAGGCCCCCAGACCGTGGCTGAAGACCACCACGGGACACCTCTCATTGCTCTTGAAGGGGGCGTCCAGGTAGGCAGGGATCTTAAAGGACCCTGAGGAGACGGAGCAGAGGACCACAGTGAGAGCAGGGCCCGGGCCGCCCGCAGCACGCTGAGGTCAGGCTACAGTAGGACGGGTTCCATGTCCATCTGGAGGCCTGGGGCTGGAAGTGGAGTTATTCCGATACCAATGCCAGTATCGGAAATTCCTCCGATACTGCCTAAAACCCAGTATGGGGTATCGGCAAGAAATCTTTGTGCCGATCCGATAGCATCACGTGACCACAGGTAGAGAACATCACACACAGCTGCAGGGTGGTGCTGCGGCCTTTAATGTATAAACGCAAATGATCTAGTTCTGGAAAAAACAACAGTTGTGAGGGAACCGACAGCACATGACGGCCATTGTCAGAGAACCCTGCAACAAGAACGAGTGCTTTTAATGTTACAATGCTGGACGCTGTATCGGTTTATACTCAGTATCGGCTGACACCCAGGTTCAGGAATCTGAATCGGTATCTGGAAGGAAAAAATGGTCTGGGAACATCTGAGGCATCTCTAAGAACATCTCTCAGAACATCTCTAAGAACATCGCTGAGGCATCTCTAGAACATCTCTTAGAACATCTCTAAGAACTTCTGTAAGAACATCTCTGAGGCATCTCTAGAACATCTCTGAGGCATCTCTAGAACATCTCTTAGATTAACATCTCTAAGAACTTCTGTAAGAACATCGCTGAGGCATCCCTAGAACATCTCTGAGGCCTACCTACCGAAGAGGTAGTTGAAGATCTTCTCGCTGATGGTGCGGTTGATCTTCATGAAGTCAGCCAGTCCGTTGAAGTACTCCCTGCAGGGGATCCAGTCCGGACGCTCTCCCGTCTCCATCTTCTGGCACGGGTAGTAGAGCCGGAAGAAGGTGCAAAGAAGACGGTGACATCACTTCCTTGCTGCTGTCACACTGGGTTTGAACCCTAACAGGATGTGGTGCTATAAACACAGCAGGAACAGGAGCCTTCTAGGGGGGAGACGGGGTGAGGGCCGAGGGGGGAGGAGGAGGGGTGAGGAACGAGGGGGGAGGAGGAGGGGTGAGGGCTGAGGGGGGAGCCGGGGTGAGGGCCCTTACAGGAATACTACTTCAAATTCCAAATCATACAGACTTGTAGGTCGTTTGTCCAAAGGTTCCAACAGGCGTGTTGTTAAGTTGCCGCCCCACAAACGCCCACCAGGTGTAAACACATCCATCCTGAAGAGGGCTGGGCTGGGGGTCAGTGGCTGAACGCGTTGGATGTATCGTTGTGTGTGTGAGGCTCATTACCTTTGGATGAGACCAACGTCAGCACCTCAGCGTTGAGGCACTTGAACCTGGTTGGACGCCCTCTTCCTGCCCCCTCCCCTCTCCCAAACACCTGTTAACCAATCAGACAGCGAGGGGGGGGGGGGGGCTCCTGCGAGGCCCTTAAACCCCCCACCAGCGCCGTGCGCCCTCCCCTCCCCTCCCACCTCAGGAAATAACTACATTAAGATAAAGAGCCGTGCTGATTGGCTCTGGTCAGCGGTCGGTCGGTCGGGTCACATGGTGGTCCGTCGGGGTGTCGGTGCCCGTTGCTCCGGGCGTCGGGGCCGGTCGGCGGCGGCGGAGCTACTTGGACTCCTTCTCGGCCTCCACCAGGGCGGAGCGGATGCCCATCTTGCTGAGCTCGTCCACCAGGTCTCCGCTCTGGTGCATCTGCAGCAGGATGTCGCAGCCGCCCACAAACTCGCTGTTCAGGTACACCTGGGGGATGGTGGGCCAGTTGGAGAACTCCTTGATGCCTGGAGGGGGGGGGGGAGGGAGGGGGCAGCGCTGAGTGAGTTTCAAATCGTGAGGTCGCTGGTTCGAGTGACTCTGTGACCAATGCTATGAACAATTGTTAATTCTATGGTTTTGTAGTTTTAAAGTAAAAGCAATTCCACTTTGAAGAGGATAAAGCGTTAGATCTTAATTAATTCCATTTTGTTTATTGGTTATCCGTTGGGAAGAAGGTCGTTTACTAGTTTTCCATGTTCCCAGTGTTCAGGAGCATTAGGAGATTTGGTGATTTACGGTCTGAACCAACTTGGAGCCATTGCCAGATGTCCCAGGCTCGAACCCAAGCCCTCCTAACTAAACAGAGTGACGCCGTCCGTTTCTTAACTTCCTTGTCCCCTGTCTGAACCGGTCTGCAGGCCACACAATGGAGGCTTCGCTTCTCTGCAACGCACAGTGACGTTGACAAAAACTAGTTTCCTCCTCACTTTAAACAGATTTTAACGTTTGGCATCAAGGCCGCCCCACCCCAGTGTGGCGGACCTGGCGAGGACTGATAAAAGTGGAGCCCCCCCCCCCAATGAGTGGCAGACTCCTCCAGACTAGAGACCCCCTTTTAGGCGCGGTGCTGAAATGACGCAATGAGACGAAACGGTCAGTCACCGTCTGATTAAATGTTAAAAAAGGATTTTAACAAAAACTTTTGGTTTCAGTATGACGAAATAAACGAAGTCGTGCCGAACCCACACAGCGCGGTTCATCAGGACCAGTCTAGTCCCCGGGACCAGTCTAGTCCCCGGGACCACTGACCCGGCCCATCAAGAACAGTCCCCGGACCACTGACCCGGCCCATCCGGACCAGTCCCCGGACCACTGACCTTGTCGGAGGTCCTGGTCAACCCACACAGCCCGGCGGTCCATCAGGACCAGTGAGGTCCCGGTGGACCCGGGTGCAGTCCCCGGACCACTGACCTTGTCGGAGGTCCTGGTCGTCCAGCACGTTGTACGCCGCATAGTCGTCCACCCCGTGCATGCGGAGGATCTGCACCACCGCGTTACTGAAGCCGCACATGGGCTGGGCCGGGGTGCCCTTGATGAACACCACCACCTTGTCCTTCTTCACCATCTCCCCGAGGGTCTGCTGCATGTCCGTGGCGGCGCACAGGAGCCGAGCGGCGGTGAGCGACGCCGGCCCAGCGGGGAGCCGCGGCGACGGACGCCCCGCCGCCGCGCCGAGCCGCAGGCAGCGAACGCTGGATCGGATCAGGTTGTTCATGTCGTCCGCTTGACGGTGCGCTGGTGTAACGACACGGGCGGTGTAGCGATACAGGCGGTGTTTGTTTTGATTAGTTGTCGATCACACACAGGCAGGAGACGAGGGTTAAGTAAAGTCAACGTCCTCTGCGTACCAACGTCACCCGGCGTCCGCCGTCACAAGGGCCGGCGCCGGCGCTGATTGGACGGCCGCTCGCTGTGGTGGCTCCCCATTGGTGGAGAGTCGTGTCCGTCAAACCTGACGCAATGCGATGCATATCGGATACCAATCGATTTAGTTGTTTTATTATAAATAAATATGTTCTTCGTTGTTTTTAAACTAAACACGAACGTGATTTTACGCAACATTAAAGGATGCTATTATTGCGCAAACAAAATAATATAAAACTCATAACCCCTTCCGGGTCGAAACCGGATTTAATCCGCTTCCGGGTCGACCTGTGGGAGTCGGAAGTGGCGGACGATTGTTGACGATTATTTCGAAGCATGGCGGCGAAAACCGATCCTCAGAAAACCACGACGGGGAAACCCGCCAAGCATGGCGCCGGCAAGGAGTCCAAGAAGCTCGTGATCGCCAAGACCCCCGCGGAGGAGCAGCGGCTGAAGCTCGAGCGGCTGATGCGCAACCCCGAGCGGCCCGCGCCCATCCCCGAGCGGCCGCGCGACTGGAACCCGCGCGCGCCGCCGGAGTTCGTGCGCGACGTCATGGGCTCGAGCGCCGGCGCCGGCAGCGGGGAGTTCCACGTGTACCGCCACCTGCGCCGCAGGGAGTACCAGCGGCAGGACTTCCTGGACAAGATGTCGGACAAGGTGAGGCAGGACATCGACTACCTGGACAAGGTGGAGGAGAACAAGAAGGCGGCGGACGACCGCACCGCCAAGCGCCGCCGGAAGAGGGACAAGCTGAAGCGGAAGAAGATGAGCGCCAAGAAGGCGAAGGAGGACTCCGCCAAGGAGGCCGGCGGGAAGGGCTGCTCCTCCTCCAGCAGCAGCAGTGACGAGGAGGAGGACAAGGAGGCGGAGGACGATGCGGAGGCTCCCAGTTTCGTGATGGGGAGGAAGTGATGACCAGTGCCCACCAGTACGGTGCCCGGTGTCGGCCCAGTACCCACCAGTCCGGTCTGTGTGTGACGGGGCTGATGCTGGAGGTTTAGGTGTGGAGGGGAGGTGATGCTTGAGGTTTAGGTGTGGAGGGGAGGTGATGCTGGAGGTGTGGAGGGGAGGGGAGGGGAGGTGTAGGTGTGGAGGGGAGGTGATCCCAGGAGGTTTAGGTGTGGAGGGGAGGTGATGCTGGGGGAGGGGATGCTGGAGGTTTAGGTGCGGAGGGGAGGTGATGCTGGAGGTGTAGGTGTGGAGGGGAGGTGATGCTGGAGGTGTAGGTGTGGAGGGGAGGTGATGCTGGAGGTGTAGGTGTGGAGGGGATCTGATCCCAGGACGTATTGGTAGGATGCTGTTGGTGAATTGGACTTAAGAAGCAGAAGCGCACATTATTGAAGTCATTATCAACACCCTGTATCTAACCCGGTCTGCTGGTCGGCTACTCTGATTGGCTGGAGCTGAAGGGACGTCTTCTAAAACCACACGGACATAAAGACTCTAACTGTAATCCAGCCGTCATGTTGCTGTTCTGATATGCTTTTTTTTTTTTTGTCTTAAATAGTCATGACCTGTACATCTGCTGAAAGATGTTGGTTTTTGTCGGTCTCGTTTCTCGTCACCAGAACACTCGTTCCCTTGTAGTAATTGTCAGGACAGTTAATGGACCATCTCTGAAGCTGTAACCTCATCACCCGGTCGCCCGGGCGATCAGCTCCAGAAGCCGTTTCTTTTGAATTGAAGGTATTGAAGGTAAAGTCTGCCCTCCTAGTATTCCAGTTGTATATTTTTATTATGATCTCTTAAGTGTTTTAATAAAAAAACAAAAAACGTGCTTAAGTTTCCTGAGATATTTATTTTTCCAGGCCTATCTTTACTAATCCATGTGGTAGTAAGTGTTTTTTTTTCATTTTTAACAAACTGAACTGTCCTATCCCGAGTGTACCGGGTCAACTCCCAGGATGCATTGCGACTTTGTAAACGCGGCCCCTTGCGAGCTCTGCAGGTGTGGCCCCCGCAAAGTCGCAGAGAGTAACTCAAGGGATGAAAAGGCGTGGCTCCTGGAGGGGCCGGAGACCCACGTGCGATGTTCCTTGGACACGTTGATGACCACCCCCCCCCCCCCTCCCAGGTGTGACCCCCTGTTTCCCACGGCGGGGGGGGGGGGGGGGGGGGGGGGGGGGGCGGGGGGGCGGGTACGGGCAGGGGCCGGACCCCAGATGCGGGCCCGGGGTGTTGGTGGGAGGGCGGGGGGGTTG
>JAOPJL010000089.1:19271815-19297509 GCA_027123545.1 Trisopterus esmarkii | reverse complement strand
ACTATCCAATTGCGTACGGAGTCATTTGAACGATGCCCATTGATCCCGCCTCTTGAGCAGTAGAAACAAAGCGCAGCATCCCCAGACTAATGTTCAATCTTAAAAGATTGAGCTTAGTATGGTGAAAACCAGACTACTTTGTGGTAGTATTTAACTCTGATTGCGAGTTTCGTATTAGTCGATACCAAGAAAGCCTTGGTATGTTCAGCGTGCTTGGTAGTATACCCCACTGGTGGAGATAAGTATCCCAACACCAGACAGATATAAGGCCTAAAAAGGCCTCTAACAGGGCAAAGAGAGGGAGCAGCACCGTGATATCGATGCCTTGGGCCCCCGATGTGTTGCTGAAGAAGCGAGAGGGGATCTTAGAGGCCAAGTCCGGTTCTTCTCGACCAAAACCCAGATTCAACAGGATCTCCTCTGGGTCTTCTTCATAAAGATCCAGCAACTCAGACACGCTGCAGACACAGAGACAAGCGATCAGACACAGAGACAGACCATCAGACACAGAGACAGACCATCAGACACAGAGACAGACCATCAGACACAGAGACAGACCGTCAGACACAGAGACAGACCGTCAGACACAGAGACAGACCGTCAGACACAGAGACAGACCCTCAGACAAAGAGACACAGATATACAGAGATACAGACTTTATGATAGACATGCAGACAGCCGGTGCACCTTGAGACAGCGCTGCTCTTCCCAGAGCCGGTGGAGTTGATGCTCCTTCCTCTCTGTTGATACTGGATCCTCTTCTCCTGGACACCAAAACTACACAGAGCATATTATTAACTTATAACTAGAGTATTGTTATTATTGTAATAACTCACGATTATTACAATAATTATGGTCAACATCTTCATTACTATTAGCATTTGCGATGCAGTGATCAGGTTTTTTTTGACTGACACCAATCACTGATATTTCTAATGTGTGATCAGCTATGTCTATGGTTAAGTGAAGCCTGTGTCTGTGGTTAAGTTATTAAAGATTCCATGGCATGCTACTTTATGGATGCTTATATATGGGTGTTAGTGGGCCCCTGATACAGTATTTGAAGACGTTCAAGAAATACAGCCTTGGTGCAGAATTACAGCCACAATGAGCCAGTCCCACAATAAGCTCTCCGCAAACGTGCCGTTTTTAGAGGAGGGTCCAGGTGTTTGGTGGGGGTGTGGCCCTGAGCAGCTTGCGACCACGGTAACATGCTCTTGTGTTTACAGTGGAATATAATATATTTTATCACGGGCAAAAGCTGTTTGCGCCTCCGGATGATATTATGAATCTCAAACGACTGTGTCGGGTTCTCAGACGCCTCTGGTTCTTCCACTTCCACGCCAATATTAAGTAGGCCTTAATGGAGGAGAAAGCGAAATGGAGGAGAAAGGGATTGTTGCCCGCAATTGTTGCCCGGGGTTGTCTCCTGCCGGAGCCCCGCTGCCCCGCTGCAGCGGGCATAGCATACATACACTAACAAAGAACACGTTAGTGTATGTATTCACACACACACATGTGGTGCCCGCACGGCCCTAGCTCATTGTCTCATTGGGCGGCCAAATTCTCTGGGCGGGCCAAGCAGAGAAAGAGGAGGTAACCTGGCCCCATATGACGACAGATGTGGCCAGATCCCAAAATCGCCGCGTTGGAGCTTTCCTTTTTTCAAAGGCAGAGCAAGATAACGCAATTTTTAGCTGCTGGGGGATCATAGGCAGGCTAGGGGAACTAATTTTAATGTAAGAAAATCTCATAAAGTGAAAATTTCATGCCATGGGACCTTTAGGTAAGTATATGTATGAATTATGTTAAAGCAGTTCATTGTTTAAGCACAACATTAATGGTCTCAGTGATATAATGATGGTGCATCTTGTGCACAATATTTTGAGATCTCCTAAAATTGGCAAATCAGCGATGAGCATGTTTTGTGGGTGTGTTTAGGGTGTATAGGTAAGGGGTAATGTATAGTACTCCCGTCATTATCGGGAAAATAAGCCCCGACAGGGCAAACCGGACACTGAAGCACTGAGAAGAGCCATGTCATAATGCTGCTAATGTTCGGTGATGATGATAATCACAAATTTGTATTATAAGTCATTGTTCATCTTGTCCGAATAGCCTATGCTACAGCAATCAATACAATTCAAATAATGATGCACAAAACTAGTCATTATCAGTCAAAAGTTGAGTTTCTCAATGTATGTCGGATTCAACTCAAGATCATTGCACAGTACGCTAAAATAACCTTGAAAAAACTGTTTGAAAACCTTGTGAAATAATTTTCATATAGCCCCTAACCCAGATGGTAAATCAGAGAGAAAAAGATTAGAGATAGAAAGAGAGAAAGAGAGAGAGAGAGAGCATCAGACCAACATCCAGCAGGGTCAACAGATACACCCTCTCTCATATAAAACCAGAGAACAGGACCAGAACTTACCAGATGGGTTCAGCTTTGGCATCAGGGGACCGAAGATGCTTGGCTGAAAACAAGAGTTTTTTCAAATGATTCAACACGTGAGACAGATGATATGTGAGACAAGTGAGAGGCGTTAAAACAGGTCTGATGTGTGTTGAGACAGGTGATAAACAATGACAGATTACCCAAGGGCGAATGACCAGGGCCCTGAGTCGACATGGAACAAGCTGTTGCTATGAGGCTTAGCTGTAGGTATGGGGCTAACTATCTATGGGGCTAGCTGTAGGTATGGGGCTAACTATCTATGGGGCTAGCTGTAGGTATGACACTAACTGTAGCAAAGAGATAAGCTAAAATAAGATAATCCTAATTTCCAGTGGGGAAATTTGTAGTATAAAGCAAAGAGCAAAGACGATTGTGCAAATAAAGAAGAAATAAAGATGACAGCAGTGCGAAATACAATAAGAAAAATATATAAATAATAGAAATAACAGACTATGTACAACAGTCAGTATTGTGCAAGTTCACACTTTTCATAAACTAGTTCAAAGTGCAGTTCACAGATGTTCAAAGTGAACTGTTCTTGTTCATAGTTCACCATTACAAATTTGAGCTATTTCAAAGTTCAGTTAATTTTTTTTAAGGTGAGAAATTTAAATTAAGGGTTAGGGGCACAGGGGTTTTGTAGGAGTGTTGCGCAGGGGTCGCCATTTGTTGATATTTCCATATAGTGTTGTGCATGCTAGGGCTGGGCGATATACCAGTAGTAAGAGTTATATCTAGTGTGCGAAATACGGGGGGTCCGGGGGGGCTAGACCCGCCGATTTTCCCATTAGACCCCTGAAAGTCTCACATTTTGTCCAAAAAGAATAATAATAAAAAAGATGAATGTCAATGGTCACTTCAATGTTTAAAGCTCACCATGTCCAGTATTCAGAATTCAAAACATTTATTCACAAATATGTTCTATTTTTTACCAAGCGGAGCCAGCCAGTCCTGTGCCCGTATGCAAATTAGCCATGTGCGCCAAACAGAAGAAAAAAATGGATAGCAAGCGAAAGCTGAACCAGAGTGTATAACTCACACACTTTGGGTATATTCTAACTCAAGGTAAGAGGCAATTTTTTCAATCTTTGTAGTGACTGAATTGTGATGATAGAGCTGATGGTTGTGCATAAGATGCGACTGTGCGCGTGTACTTTCCGGCCTCGTCATACTGCATGGTTATGTAGGCCTTGTGGTTGGCAGCCTTGGAGTTGGAGAAGTTGGAGTGATTGTGTACGTGCGTGCGCAAAAGAGTGTGCACACCCGCCGTGGGGATGTTTGGCTCAATGTGGGCTGTCTGTCAGCACCCGCCGTGGTTGGACGAATGTGCTTTGTGTTCAATGATGTAGCTCTGTCTGATCGTATTTGCCGTAGATGGATGGTTAAATAATGTCACACCACGATCCGTCATACTGCAGGCTCTCATTTGCAAGTGCACTGAGTCTCCGATATGCTATACCTGGCATTTATTCAGTTGATTTCTCTTCTAAGTGCGGCAGCCTTCCAAAACAAATTCTTGTTTAAGGGTAAATGGGGCGGCATTAGCTCAGGAGGTAGAGAGGGTTGGCTGGTAACCGCAAGGTTGCTGGTTCTAACCCCGGCTCCTCCTAGCTGAGTGTCGTGGCTCTCCTGACGAGCTGGCTGTCGCCCTGCGTGGTCCACTCCACCGTCGGTGTGTGAATGTGTGCATGAACGGGTAAATGTCAGTCAACACTGTAAAGCTCTTTGGATAAAAGCGCTATATAAATGAGGACCATAAATGATAACGTTCGTTAAATTATTTTGGAATGATATAATAAAGAGATAATACAGTCTATTGGAATGTATATTAATGGGTATTATTATATTTCTCAAAGTTTTCTCTTTAAGTTCTCTTTGCCGAAATTAGCATGACGACTCTCGCTATTCCACGTGTGAATTAGGCCTATAATTTGGCCATGAACTGAGCCATTTGTAGTTTGAAATTCATGTGGTCAGTCTCAGCGGAGACTGCAAACATGCTGTCAAAATACCAACTCATTAAGTTCAAATGCGCTGGCTCTTAAAGGAGATGGAAGATGGCACTCTCATTGGTTTATTGCATGTTAAGCCCAAAACACACTTTCGGGTGATAAAGCTACTTCAGACGAACCCATTTTAGATTTGCGTCGGGCGCAAGAGTCATTTATCCGTCTGTATAATAGCAACAGCGCCAGAGATCCACCCACAAAGCTAATTGCGTTTTGCGTTTCAAATCGTTAAAATAGGGCCCTAAGTGTACATGTGTGTGTGTTGGGTCGGACACACGCTCAGAGCAGAGTTCTCCGATCCTTGATTCATTATTATTAGTTTGTTCATAGAGTCAAAATTACAGTGTTAACTTCTCTCTCAGAGAAATATGTCTCAAAAGGTTTATAACATAGCTGAATAAAAATACCAATTGTGTTATATAATTAAAAAGGTTAAGGTCATTGTTGCCATTATTTTTATCGCCTACCTTTGTCCTACCAAACAATGTTGACCTTTCCTGGAGTAACACTCTGCCAACTTTCGAGAGCAAAAAACAAAACCTAAAATAAAGGTGAGCTGCTGGTTGCGAGCTCAGCCGTGGTTGCCATCACATGGCCCGTGTGTTGGCCAATGCCTTCGGAGGGGGATGTTCAACTTGGTGGCAGAGAACGACCAAAACATATGAATTAGCTCAGTTTTTTTATAAATGATGGCCTTATTTTACTAAATAGTGATTGATTTTGGGTTCAATTCCTTTTTAAAAGTTCCTTCCCCAACTCTTTTGGTTGTGGAGATCAGACTTTAGGCTGATCTATTATATCGATTATCTATTACATTGAACCGTTTTACCAGCAAATAGGAGGGAAATGAGGTCCAATTGCGGAAGTGGCAAAAATGTCAGTTGTTTTGAACATCTTTAATGTGTACAATGTTAATTTATGATTTTAACTAACATCAGTTTCTCATTGTTATTGTCTCAGGCCACAGATGTCTGAATGCAGTCCGGACACATCCCTGATTAAGGTAAGAGGTGTTTCTGTGAGAACCGGAGCACAGAGCCCAGCTCTTGCCACCACCGCCGTATGTGCACAGTGTGCGTGCGTGCGTGTGCGTGTGCGTGTGCGTGCGTGTGCGTGCGTGTGCGTGCGTGCGTGTGCGTGCATGTGTCTAACCTTCAGCTCCCAGCTTGAGGTCATCTTCAAAGCTACACCCAGTCTTTAAAATGCCTGTTACACACACACACACACACCAAAAACACAAAGAAAATACTCAAAAAACATAAAAACGCACAAATATGAAGTTGCATGCTGCAACACACACACACAAACCACACACCACACACACACACTTACCTTTGCCAGGCGAAGTACTCGGGTCATCCATAGAAACCGTAAGAGGAGTCCTGAAAAACAGACAGGTATCCATGCAGACAGGTAGAGAGGCAGACAGGTAGAGCGATTGACAGAGATGTAGACACAAAGACAGATGGACAGACAAAAACATACAGAGAACATTGCTTTAGAAAACTTAGCCCAAGATATAGAGCAACAATAAACAAAATATATACATTTATGGACAAAAAATACACACAAAACGTAGTTGTAGTTGTGGGAGGCTGTAAACGTCCCCCATCAGTAAAAGATCCACCATCAGCACTGGTTCTTGTCAATGGATTAACTGGGTTGGGAAACCCTGCCTTCTCTCTCCAGCTTTGAGTCCATGTTTAGTCCAAGAAGGATTGTCAACTGGACCAACACATCTAATTTGAATATTGTATTACAAAGAATAACAGATTCAAACATATTCTAATATTTACAAAAAATGAAATGTGCATCAAATGCATCATTAATGTGCATGGCCATACAGAGTATCTCCTCGCTCAGAACGGCCTTTGGAGGATGACTACAACACAACAGAAAGCATGACCAGAGAGCGTACAGTCAAGGACAAACAGACAAACGCCCCTCCCTCCCTCTCCACCTCTCTCCACTTGATTGGTGTGTTAATGTAGGAGGGGTCTGTGAAGTGACCGGAGTACTATGTGGAGCGTGAGGTTTGAATCTCATCTACTTGCCACTGGTTATGTTCTGCTAACCCGCACTCTCCTCTTCTGCTGTTGAACATTGCATGAGTTTGAAGCGTAGACAGGCCTGAAGTTGTTCACGTGCAGAAACATGCACAAGCTTAAAGCGTAACATTTGTATCGTCCTCGACACCCTGATTTAATTTCATTTGCATTTTACAGACCCATACTATCGATCAACGTTCTATTGTCCAGTTGCACAAAAACGGGCAAAAAAAAGGATGATGATACAAATGTCACTGTTCAAGCTCGTGCATGTTTCCACACGTGTACGACTTCATGCCTGTCTATGCTTCAAACTCGCGCATATTTAAAAAAAATAACAGCGTCACCTTGGGTCACGCTTTGCGGTGGGTCGCAGAATTCAGTGTAACACCGGAACCGGATTTGTAGAAGCATTCTGAGACCAATGCGGAAGTGTTGCCTATTATCTAATGCTAAAGCCCATTAACCGCTGCGAAACCAGACTTCTCCTTCCCTAAACTAAACAAGGTCTGGTTGGGTTTCAATCCTCTAGGTTCTGATTATCTGAGTATCACATTTCTGACATTGTGTATTGGACCTATTTGTGCTCATTGCATAGGCTACTCTGAATATACTGTGTACCGTGTGAGCATTTATTTGCGGATTGAAAGACAAACACTTAGAGGAAGAAGCCCAGCCACATGTCAGAGTTTCACTCCTGGACCAGTTAAGAGCAACTTTAACAACCTAAGGAGCATCCATCGGCATCACAAGAGCATCGAGGCACAGAACCGGCTATGTTTAGTTTCATTTATAGCAGCACTTTCCGCATTTGCTTAGTTTGTCGGTACGTTGTTTCTTTGAGTCTTGTTCTAGTAGTAAATGAAGTGGGATGGGATGTAGTTTAGCCTTGAGATAGTGTGCTCTTTGAGTCTTATTCTAGTAGTAAATGAAGAGGGATGGGATGTAGTTTAGCCTTGAGATAGTGTGCTCCATTAGTCTAGAAGGAAACACAATGTCATGGAAGAAAAGATTTAGAGTCTGGCAGAATTTCTAAACATTCTCTCTGTTTCTGTAGGGCATTCTGGCTGCTCTGCTGAGGAGAATGGGGCAGCATTGTTCTTTACTGCAATGCGTTAGTCACATGGATTCTAGATTGATTATCTGTCACATCTCCAGTCTCTTTATCAATGAAGGTTTTGTCATGAGGGGATTTGAATACGGTGGAATCAAGACAGGACAGAGTGCTCCGTCTCCATGGACACCGGCATCTGTTTGGTGTCACGTTTTATATTAATCATAGAATAGTATATTAGTCTATATTATAGGGTTAGGGTTAGTACATCAGGCCCTTATTAGCCTATAACTATATATTTAACTATAGTAGCCTTTATGTTCCGTCAGATTGAATGCAGTTAAAGAACCTGAACGTGTCTCGGTGGATGGGCCTGTGGGAGACCTGAAGGGCCGGCCACAATACAGCTCTTCTAGCTTTGGATATTTGTCCGTTTTTTTAAACTCATTTTTGAATATTCAGTGAAGTGTAAAGAAAGAAGAGTGCATCTTAATCTGTCTGTAAACGCAACAGGCGGAATTCACTGCTGCAACACCAACTCTCTATCAAGAGTTTTCTAAAGTGGTTCTATTGGTCATCAGGCCAGTGGGGTCAGATCCACCATCAGTCTGAGGTCAACTGCGACAGAGCATCAATGCAGACAAACGTTTCTGAACACGGTTTCCAAAGTATGAAAGTAGGCCTACTTCCAATTATCACAAAGCCAATAGGGGGTTTGAACATTGGGAGGTTTTGAATACATTTCAGGGCGGGACTAGTGCCGTAAATCGGTGAGAACTCACACAGGAGCTGTTGTAAGGGGCGGATCGCCATGAAGGAGAAACATCACTACCTGTTCTGTTCATGTTTACTGAACAACCAACACATTATTAACAGGAGCCGGAGCTCTGTGGTGTCTTTTGGCCTCGTTTGAACATTGAAATAGCCGCTACATATGTTCACTATTAAAACCCTTCTCCAACCATTAAACTGCTGAGGCTAGAGGGTTATGGCCTCCCACTGGACCTCCATCCATACTAACCAATGATAATCTGTCCTTCCATGTTGGGCCATTCTGATGTTTGTTGACGTGAGGCATTCTCTGAAGTCTAGAGCCCTGACATATACAGTATATTGCATTTGTATTACATATATATCGGATCACTGGGATATTTAGACCACACCCACACGACCACAGTCACCCAGGCTTCTGACCGCAGTCCCCAAATATTTATATTAACATAATATATTAAATATAATTTTTTAACACTGAATTGCAGTATTGTTTTTGATAAAGTTGTGTAATAAATAATAGTGTTAGGCGCCGGTAGAGGGGCCCATAAATATGTTTGCAGCAGGGCCCTGAAGGGCCCACTGACGCCCTGTCTGAGGAGAAGGTCAGGTTCTGATGGAGCCGCGTTATCTCACTCACTGCCGCTGACCGCTCGGCGAGGACTGAGGTCAACGTCGTGGTAGGGGTGGCAATTGGCAAAAATGTAACGATTCGATAGTATTGCGATATTTGGGCCACGATATTATTGCGATTTTATGATACAGCAAGTATTGCGATTCGACTGCGATAAATTGCGATTCATGTTTCCCATGTTATTCAAAGGCATTACAAAAAATGAGGAAAATAAGACTGATCAACTCACTTCAAAATAATGTCACATTTAATTCTGTGAACAACATTATCTTCTACACATTAGTGCAAAAACTTAGGAGGGTAGTGCAAAAACTTTGTCCTTGAACATTCAGCACACAGGACACATGCTGAGCCCCCTGCTAGCTCAAAATCATTTAATTAAAAGAGAGTAAAGTAAAGCAGACATAATAGAGTCACATAAACCTGAGAATAATCATATAGCACACCCTGGACTCCAGCAGTACAACAATGTGTACTGCTAGAGTCCAGTCCTGTTGGCTGAAAGGTCAACAACCAAAATGTTAAATTCATTTGGGAATATTGGCATTTTTTTTCCAGAAAAAGGAGTTACATGCAACAAAAGAAAAAAAATACGATATATATGTTTTCTTTTAAATATTGCAATACTTTGCGCTACTGTATCGATATAATTGCGTGCGCAAAAAAAAATCCAGATACTGAACACAATGGATTTTTTCCCCACCACTAATACTAATGATCCTTTACCTGGTTACTAAGGTAACCTGGCTATGGCCTATTTTCAGTTAAGTTGTCAAAATACTCTTTTTTTAATTGACATGGTCACCACGGTAACTAGGTTACAGACAGTCTTGGAAGCGTCTGCAGCAAACCCCCCATAACCTTTGTTTTGGTTGGTTCTGCTGTAAATCACTTTTTCTTGCCTTATTATGGAGCTGATTCACCCCCGGCTACACTGCCTGGCATAAGGGTTGGTCCGTTCCTAGTAATGAGACACGAGTAATGATCTGTGTACCGAGGTCACCTGGTGTCACTACACAGCATGTACACACTACAGGTGTTGTGATGCTATGGTAACGGAGGAGGGCTACAATACCTGCACTCACTCAGCCAACTGGAGATCTGGTGACCCTCCCCTGAGAGAGAAAGAGCGAGAGCAGGACCGATTAGTTCTATATAGCGTTATATAATAATAGTAATACATGCAGAGAGTAGATACAGTATTTCTGTTCTGACCTGGTTCTTCCTTGGTGGGGCCCCAGCTTGAGTCCTTGCTCTGGGCCCAGGCCCTCCGCCTTAGACCGGCTGCCTTCCGCTCTGCGTGCCCACCTGGACACACCCAGTGTCAGTCTACACCTGCCCAGCTCCACTTCCTCCATCAGCCCCTCGGAGGAAGTTAAGTGTTTCACCCTCTTTCTCTGCATCCACGGTTCAAATGTCTTTATTTATGGCAGAAACCAAAGACTCAACCAACAAGTGACGATTCCAGAGATAATGGAAGTCATGCGGTAAGGCTCTCAAGCATTCTGCATTGTTTTCAAATATTTACTCCTGTAATTCCACTTTACTATTAATATAACATTTACATCCGTGCTGAGTCAACACACATGAAGGCCTGATTTACTTTTCTGTCCTCTTTTGTGTCTTTTGTTACATCAGTAACATCAGTAATGTGCAGGTGGCACCCGTTATTACCTGATGAACCGTCAGGTAATAACGGCAAGAGCATTGTGTCTTTGCACATGAGTACCCCTTAGCCTACCCCTCAATGAAACCACTCTGGGACAGCCCTTCCCTTAGCCTACCCCTCAATGAAACCACTCTGGGACAGCCCTTCCCTTAGCCCTACCCTTAACCTACCCCTTGATGGAACCACTCTGGGACAGCCCTCCCTTAGCCCTACCCCTCGATGGAACCACTCTAGGACAGCCCTTCCCTTAGCCCTACCCCTCGATGGAACCACTCTGGGACAGCCCTTCCCTTAGCCCTACCCCTCGATGGAACCACTCTGGGACAGCCCTTCCCTTAGCCCTACCCAGTGGCGCAGGAAGTAGGGGTGGGGCAGGTGCTGCAGCATGCCCTGGTGGCAGAGCTTTAAAAAAAGTTTCTAAATATCTCTTCGGTTCCACAACATTTTCCATGTCACGTTTGGGGAATGGGAAGAAGAGAGGGATAATAATCTTAACTATCCTCAATGTTCATTGGCCAATCAGATTTGTCCTGACGAAGCGATAGCAATCAGCCTAAGCCGACAAACCTTACATGGACCGTAAACCCACACCCCCACCCCGCCAATGCCGTTTGCCCGCCAACAACTCTGCCTGCCCGCACCCCCCCCGCCAACAACTCCATCTACCAGCACCCCCTGGACGAAAACAACTTCCCGCGCATCTGGCCCTACCCTTAGCCTACCCCTCGATGGGACCACTCTAGGACAGCCCTACCCTTAGCCTACCCCTCGATGGGACAGCCCATAGCGACGGCTAAGGGGATTGGGCCTCAGTCTTCACTACTGTCATAAAATAACCCGCATGGTATGTAAGTCTAGGATCAGTACAGACTTAACCACATTTAAACCAAAAATGTGTGAGAGACCTGACCATCCAAGGAGCACTAGTGTGTGTGAGGGGAACTCTTCCATACCTTGTTCCGTGATGGTTTCCATGGGTTTGTTGGAGTGTATTCTCTCTCTCTCTCTCTGCTGGACGCCCTGCTCACAGGGACTCACACACCTACAGACAACAACATTCACGTGATGTGTTATCACTGGAGCTACCACTAACACATCTGCTATGTGTCCATGCAAACCGCAGCGCTCACTAACGTCCTCCTCAACTGCTGAAAAATAAATACTTGAAGAAATATTGTTTCACAGAGTTGTAGGCGAGCCTCCTCGAGAAGTAACTAGAGATGGTAGTTATCGCCAGACCCATGGTCGACTCATTATATATATTATTCATATATGCTCCCCTAAATTTGTGACTATGGGACTTGTGTGGTTAAAACTCAAGAAAAAAATTATCCATTTACTTATTACTACCTTTATTTTTGATATTGTTAAGCTGAGTAGTGGACCAAAAGGCTAAAAGATCATGTGTTATTAGAGTCTACGATCATAAAGTCCTTAAACAGCTTATTAAATCAGTTAGTTATTAAAAACATGATTATGCTCATGCATTTGATGATCATAGCAACAAATAAAAAGGCTATTATTCATTTCAAATGAGACTTAACAAGATTAGGATAAGATTAAACAAGATATAGGTTTAGATACGTTTTTTCTAAAATCTTTACTTTCGATAGCCTATAAAGGAGAGAAATTATGAAATTGTTGGATCAGGCTATGTGAAATGTAGGCCTAACCAAAAATGTATAAATTAAACGGCTGTGCCAGGCGTAGATTGCGGTTAGATCTTATCTCCAAATTAAATCCTTTTAAATGGCCGCCTTGAAGAAAATAACAGCTATATTGACTCAAATAAACAGTAGGCCATAATCCATATCCTTATAGCTGAATCAATAGGTCTAAGAGCTCCATCTGAGCCTGTGGTACCAGAGCTCTGCTCTGTTGTTTCTATGTTTTTATGTTAGTTCATCATCCTCGCTCTCCCTGCTCCTTGTGCCAGGTCGCTCTTAATCTATGTTCTACTATTGCAGCAGTTCTCTCCTTTTGTTCTCCTGATTAGATTGATTATCCTGAACAGACCTGGTTTCTGTACTCCTCCCCTCCGCTCTGTTGTTTCTGGATACCTCTGCCTCGATGACTGCACTGGTAATCTGTGTACTGACCCCGTGCTTTAGGTAAAGACCTTCCTGCACAGGAAAAATTGCTGAGCAATTTTCCCAGAGTGAAAAATGTTTTCCTCAAGAAGAGCCGTTTTTGCACTATTTTGAGTTTGATGAGTAAAATTTGGAGTCTGAGTGGGAGCAGAATTATAGAGTGGTTGTATACAGAGTGATCAATAGGCGGAGCTAGGCGGAGCTTTTCTAAAAAGTTAAGTTTCGTTTGTCCGCCATTACTCCTCCCGACACCGCAGCTGAAGTCATAGACAGTAGAAGGCGCTGGAAGTCGACGTTTCTACTGAATGTTAAAGTAAGTAATATTTCAATTTTGTTGTAAATATGCATATCTGTTGAATTTGTATTTTCGTAACAGATTTTCCAACTTGTATTTTCGTAAAATATTTTCCAACTCCGATTTGATATACCCTACAAGATAGCCTAATTATGTGCTGGTTATGAAGTATTGGCATTAAACTACAGTTTTGCAAGTTATCTGGCAGTTATTCATTCTAAATTATTAGAATACCGTGCCTTAAGATCACGTTGCCATCCGTTATGAGCCCTATTCGTCAGTGTTTCAGACCAACACGCATGGCAAACGTAGCAGCTAGCAAGCTAACTAAGTAACGTCCTAGCTAACTTCTGGGCAACATTCATGTATGAGTTGCCCGTTGATGAGGCATGTATGGACAACTAACCAAAGATACCTTTGAACTAACTTAATGTTCACTGTACAGTGTGTGTTAACATCAGCATTTTCCACACTCCACATGTTTTCAATTGATGAGGCTAGTCGCTTTTTAACCGTGGCGCACACCTTTGGGGCGAGCCAAGTTCAAATAATTCTAGCCTCAGTTTTAGAAGTTTCTGGTTGAAACTGTCATGAAAGTTCACCTTAGAACTAAACTAGTCTAAATGCAATGCACAAGCGTCAATTGACTGCATGGGAAGCTTATCTAACGTTAGCCATTAAGTTTGTTCACCATTCCATGCTTGCCCACATGTACTTTACTCAGAAAAGAGCAACTGTAAGGTGGCGCGCTGGCGCCATTAATTATTCCAATTCAATGTTTGTGTTAAAATGGCCTATCATTTGTAGAGTTTCTAAATTGTTCTCTGATTTTGTTGTTATTTAGGATGGAAAAGAGCAATGTTGTCAAAGCAAGATTTAAAGACAGCAAGAAATATGTGATTTGTCCAACACCCTTTACATTTGAGGCGTTTTTGGAATGTGGTGAGAATTTTTATATTTTCCATATCAAAATAGTTTAATAGCAATACGATGCATTTAAGCCTATTTTATGGGGTGTTTTGTTCTTTTATTGATGTATTTTCCATAGCTTGTATTATGTTACTAATGGTTTGTCTTCTTTAGTTGCCAGGAAATTTGATCTTCCTACAATGGATATCAAAGTCTTTGATGACTCAAAGACAGAAGTTGATCAGGAAGCATTCGAATATTTGCTGAAGCAACCTGATCTTGGTGTCCTGGAAATTGTTATCCCAGAGGCAATTTTGGAAGATAAAACTGACGGTAATTTGCATATTTTTTCACATTAATTCCCAACAGTATTCTTTGCATCAGCAGAAATAGGGTCTATTGACAGTGGCTGCATGTTGTCAAAGTAGTATTAACATATTAGACCATTGGTATGGTTTTGTACTACAGATTCTTTCAGTTCTGGCTCCCTTGCTGGTGCTGAGGTCACATATGAGTCTGATGACACTGTGATATTGACAAGAACTCCAGATGAGGAAAAACGAATTGAGGACCATCGTCTTAGCCGGGTAGGTTTTCAAGGGATGCTTGATTAGCACAGACATTTGGAATTACATTTGTTTTCCATTTCTTAATTGCCTATATGTTCCTTTTATATTACCCATTAACCACAACCTGCCTCTCCAGATGATTGAGGATATCTTGAAAGGAAGCCCAGGAGGCGAGAAGCTGATGAATGAATATGCTCGCACAAAATATTTGACAGATGGCAGAAGACGTGACATGGTTAAGATCTTGGTGGCACATATGATAAATGAACATGGGTAGGCTGTTAAAGAAGCAATTTGTAGAATTGATGTACTATGTGTTTATTATGATCTGGATTCTAATGTGTGTGTGTGTGTGTGTGTAGAACAAGCCCTCCTCGACGGATAAAAGAAGACTATGCCAAAGGGATCATCTCCCTTTTCCCATACCTGGCAGATCCCATGAGCAAACTGGGTTATGTATGTGGCCGTTATCTCAAGTGTCTTGATTCAGACGAGTGTTGCATGTTCCATGAGTGTTGCATGCATAACATTAGTCCAGTAATATATAACTACTATGTGTCTGTGATATGTCCACAGGAGCATTATTACAATGCAGAAGATGGAAGTGGATACCTGGCCTGGAGAATAAAAACACTGCAGAAAGAAGCATCGGAGGGACGACCTAAGCGCTCACGGCAATCACAAACAGGTGCAGTTTTTGATGTTGGTCACTGCTTGTATTAGCTTGACCCCCGTATAATTTTGGCGTCAAATGAACACTGAACAATGAACAATGTTGTTGTGTTTTATTTGTTAGAATTTTGACCTGTTTTCTTGATTAATTTTTCCAAAATGCAAATTGTTGTAATATCCTTTACCTAAACAACAAAGTAAGGCAAATGTTTAAGACTCTGTACATACTTAGGATCGTGTATGGTCATCCTGGCCTGTAGTTTTGTGAATACTTTACCATGTAACACTCATATTATCTGCAATCATTTTAGGTGGACCAAGAGCTGACAGAGATCCTTTAAAAGAGGCTAACTGGTTGAATGATGAACGTCAGTGTCAGGAAGCTATTGCCCTGATGAAGCACACCGCTGATGAGGCAGTGGTAAAGGAAAAGATGAGGTTAACTCTGATCTACCGTCAGAAGGTTTTGCATGACCCTGACAAGTCATCTGATATTCTAGCCATTTTCCCACGGTTCTTGGACATACCAGGCCTGGTATGTCAGCCTTATTTTTGTACATACTAATGTGAAATCTGAAGGTGATTTTTTGTTGTAGTTAATATGTGTTGGGTAAAAGAAATCCTCTCTACTTTGTGATTTTGTGTAGATCGATCAAGATTTTAGACTTCTTTTTGGAGATTCAACCTCTGCAAAGCTGTTGGAGAAGTGGTCCACCAACATAAAACCAAAGGTCATTGCACAGAGCCGTGACCTCACACAGACTGGGGAGGTACAAGATCTCCTCCAGAATGCCGTTGCCACTGAAGTTGAAGAAGGTAACTATATTGGCCCATAGTTATTTCAATGGAATTGATTCATTACTGAGAAATGAAGTGTACTGCAGATGTTTAATGCATTATACTGGTTATTCATCCAAGAACTGGTAGGTTAAAGTGAGTAGGAGGAGGTCTTCAAACTTATCAAACTGAAACCTAAAAATGCACATTTTATTTTGTTGTCTGTGCCTCCAGGTTGGGACAGTGACATGTCTTCCCTTCTCATGCTGGTTCACCTTTTGCCACCCTCCAGTCAAGGCCGCAAGCGACCGGGAAAGATTTCAGCCAGACAAGCATGTGACTGTCTTGTGAAATTCATCAAGGTGAACCATTAAAACAGATTAAACACGTCCTTAGAAGTAAAGATACTTGTGCTTGTTGTTCTCATCATGCCTGAGTCCCATATGTATTTGAATCAAGGTTGTAATGTGATAAACCTGTCCATATCCAGGCTGCTAACTACGTTAGGTTACGTTGCTGTTGATGTTTCTCTCTCGCTCTCTCTCTCAGACTGGTACCAGCATTCAGGGACACTTGGATGTCATTGCACGAAGTCTCCAACCATATCTGCTAGCAGTTGGGCCAAAGAAAAGTAGGATCCAGTCTTACTTCATAGTCATTGACAAACACGCTTTGCCCTGTAAAGCCTCAAATTCCCTGGCTGCTGTTGATGAGCTTTTTAAAGCTCACTACGTTTTTGGCACTGCATACTGTCAAGAGTTGACAAACCTGTACACTTTCCTGCAAACAACTGTGTTTGACATAGATGCTGAAACCACAAAAGTTAATCCAAGAGTGGCTGAGCTGAGGGCCAGAATGCTCCAGTGAGCAAGATGATATGCTTTATGTGTAAAAGGTGGCATGCCAATGCCAATGCACTTATTAGACACTTTAAATTAGTTCATGGTCTTTGCTCAGGAAAAGGTCTCAAGTTAAAATGTGCTCATAGAGGTTGTTCTCACGTTTATCAAAGTTTTTCTGGATTACGAAAGCATCTAATCAAGTGTTTTGCAAATGACAATTTATGTTTTGACGATAGTGAATGTTCCACCACCAACAATTCCATTTCATTAGGGGATACAGATGTTTTGCCCACTCAGAGTTTGCCATGTGACGCTGTACTGCAAGAAAGAAACATATTAAACAGTTGTGCAACACTGCTCGCAGAACTTAAAGTTGCTGGGGTTGCAGAGGCAACTATTAACTATGCTGTGAGTGCTCTACAAGAAGTGGTCAGAGACATACATAGTCACACTCAAGAAGCTCTAAAAAATAGTCTCGCTTTAGAGGAGCCCATCAAAAGTGTGGTTGAGTCTCAAATTGATGAGTGTTTTGAGAAGGTGATTAATCCTTTTGTTGTATTAAACAGTGAGAGCAAGAGAATGGTCTATTTTTCTGAGAAATGGGGGAAGATAGATCCAGTTGAATTTGTTCTTGGAACAAGATTTGCTACACGACTTAACAGAACAACTAGAACTTTTCTACAAACCACTGTCAAAGATAAATTTATGTACATACCAATTCTTGAGACGCTGAAGTCAATTTACAATCACCCAAATATCAAAGATATGTTGATTAGAGATCCTAAACAAAGTCAACATTTACTATATGACATACAGGATGGAGAATTCTTTAAGGATCATGCGCTCTTCTCAAAACAAGAGCATGCTATACAGATCCAGCTCTTTTTTGACGAATTTGAGTGTTGTAACCCCCTTGGATCAAAAAGAGGAATACATAAGTTAGGAGCCATCTATTTTACCCTCAGAAATGTTTCACCTAAATACAATTCAAGTTTGCTAAATATCCATTTGGCTGCTTTGTTTCATGCACAAGATATCAAAACGTATGGGTTTGAGAAAATACTAGCGCCACTTGTCCAGGATGTCTCAGCTCTTGAAACAAATGGAATTCAGATTCCTCTATTTGATCACAGCGTTTATGGAACCATTATACAAGTTACTGGAGACAACCTTGGTATTCATTCTTTATTTGGTTTTGTGGAATCGTTTAGTGCTAGATACTGTTGCCGCTTTTGCCTATTAGAGAAAGAAGACTATCAAACTGAATTTACTGAAGATAGTTCAAAGATGTCATTTCGAACTAAAGAGCTTCATGTTGAACACTGCCAGACAATGCAGACCAATCCCACTTTACCTTATGTGATGGGAGTAAAAAAATCTTGCCCTTTGAATTCGTTGCAATATTTTCACACAACTGCAAACTTCTCAGTTGATATAATGCACGATATATTGGAGGGTGTTGCACAGTACGAAATGCAATTACTCATTCAGCACCTGATTAGGAATTACACTACATCAGCAGAAGTGCATAGGAGAATTCAGAGTTTCAACTATGGCTTCATGGAACAAAACAACAAACCACCTGGTGTAAAATTAGTAGAGGGTTCGAATGACTTGGGCTTAAATGCCATTCAGAGCTGGTGTTTACTACGTCATCTACCCATTATGTTTGGAGATCTTGTGCATCCTAATGATCAACACTGGTATTTGTTCATTTTATTGCTGCAGATTGTCAGCATAGTGTTTTCTTCAGTTGTCTCCTCAGGTATCACCATCTACCTGAAACATCTCATTTCTGAGCACCATCGCTTATTCAAGCATTTGTATCCAAGCAATAGATTACTGCCAAAGCATCACCATATGGTGCATTATCCACGATGTATGCAGAAAATTGGACCACTGATACATAGTTGGTGTATGAGATACGAGGCAAAACACAACTTCTTTAAAAGGCAGCTAAAAAGCTTCAAGAACATTACAAAGACATTAGCAAAAAAACACCAGTGTCACATGGCTTACTTATGGCAAACATTTGATCCAAATGACCTAAAAATGGGTCCAGGCAAAATTAAACCCTTGAATGAAATGGAAGTTGGGACTAAAGTTTCTGAAAACCTTAAAGTGCCTGTTTGGACTAAGGTTATTGATGTTAAATGGGTGAAATGCAATGGAAATGTATTTCGGCCTGGTTTGGCCATATGTGTGAAAGTCGAAAATGAGTTACCAGTTTTCCATGTTATCCAGAAAATTGTAATCAAAGATGAGCAGGTTATTTTTATTACAACTGCTTTAGAAACCATATGCTTAAATGAACATGTCCATGCTTACAAGGTTTTGCATACAACAGAGGCACCCTTTGTCTTAGACTTAAAAGGTATTTTTTACCACAGAATATTTGATATACTGATGTCTTATGGCGGTGATACAGATTTGTTTATTGTGCCTTATTGTTTCATGTAATTTCTCCCTCTTCTCTTATATTTCTTCTCTTCACTACTCTTAATAGACCTCTTAAGAATAAGTTTGCCTCTGAGGCTCCCGGTTCCCTCGGTCAAATGTCTATGGGAAATAACATGGTGTTTTGAATGATCGTACATAACAAACTCTGTAGGTGGCGAAGAACTAAAAGCTGCGTCACATTTTGAACTACACACTTTTACCATCTAGTTTCGACTGGGTTTTTGGATTGTCGGTGCCGTTAAAGTAGTAAACGATTATTAATGCTACTTTAACGGCACCGACAATCCAAAACTACAGTGGAAACTAGATGGAAAAAGTGGTAGTGGTGTAGTTCAAAATGTGACGCAACTTTTAGTTCTTCGCCACCTACAGAGTTTGTTATGTACGATCATTCAAAAACACCATGCTATTTCCCATAGACATTTGACCGAGGGAACCGGGAGCCTCAGAGGCGAACTTATTCTTAAGAGGTCTATCTCTTCACTCAGTCTTCATCTTCTCATCTGTCTTCCTCTTTTTTTGTCTTCTTTTCTCAGTCTTCCTCTTATGTCTTTGCAACCTCTTCTATACTCATTTTATTTGTTTTATTGTATTATTTTTATTGTTTTCATTGTATTTGTTGTTTCTGTATTATTTATTGTTTTTGTAATCACAAGTGAATTCACTGCAATAATGAAAAGAAGTGCCTGAGAAATAAAGTGAGACATACAGAGGTACACATCTTGTTTGGTTAATTATTTCAGTTAATTGTTAGTCGTAAAACAGAAGAAATGCATAATTATAAAAAATAACTCTGAAAAGAGTTGATAAATGACTCTTATATGAGGATAAACAACTCTGAAAGCTGAGGAAAATTGGGTTAGAAGAATTTTAGAGTTTCTCTCAATAGAGTTGATGTAGCTCTGAACTGAGTAAAATAGTGTTAGAGTTAATTTTAAAACCCACTGAAAAGAGTCAATTACCACCACAAAGAGTCAAATATTACCTCTGGATTGAGGAAATTTCACTCCGGAAAAACAGCTCTACCAAAAGAGTAAATTCTACTCTTTTTAGAGAGGGACCAAATGTTATCTGCGGCAGAGTCAAATTTTCTTCAATTTGAGTACATTTTACTCAGGCAAATTTACTGTGTGGACTCCACATTGTACCATTGTGTTGGTACCAGCGTTTCACTAGCTTCTTAATCACAACATCAGCTGTGGTCCCTTTGACTTATCAAACAAATGAGCCCATTTTAAGGCTTTATTAACAAGGCCAACATTCTAAATAGAGTTTGGCTCTCAAGCCTTACACTAGCATAACAGATCAGACCAAGGCCCAAGTTGCTCTGAACAATTCAGTCTTCACAAATTGTGCACTAGAAAGAGACTAGAAGAGAATAGGCTGATAAGGTTTTTGGGGATACGTGTGTTCTCAATGCTCCATGACCAGAGCGGTGCGGAAACAAGGTCACTCTTAGAAGTGCATTTGAAAGATGGCGACAGCCTAGAGACCAGAAGGAATTCAAAACGGATGCCACATGAGCTACCTTTCAACATATGTCTTCTATGATCTTGAACATAGTAATATGTGCCATTTGGCCCTGAGACTAGAGTTCAGCTGTGACAGGGGGTTCGCTTACATCTCAAAGAGAACCAGGCTAGCATTGAAGCTAGAGAAAGAGAGAGACGAGAGAGGGAAGACATAGTAAGAGAGAATAAAGAAAATGAGTAGTGGGACAGTAAACAGGAAGAAAGTGTTTATAATAAAGATTAATGATTACAACCACTTCCTGTCTGGGAAGACCAGAGGGACTGGAGGGGCTGGTTGATAAAAAAAACATCACAAGATGGGATCAATAGATTACGCACTTAACACACACGGATGCAAACTAATACTGCAAATATCTATAAATATCAATCTCTGTTTTCCTTAGGTTTTGTAACTTGAGACTTATTTTTCCAAAACAATCAGACTCCCTTGGGTTCACCACGTGACTTTGACATGATCCCAACATACTAAGATGCGGCACTTTGATAGGTCTAAAGTGATTTTTGACGTTGCTTACAGCTATGGGGTTGAGGGGTCGAAGCAAGGGTATTTATGGACTTTGACAACGTTGCATTTGTGTGTTCAAATCTTTGTGCTCAAATCTTCCTACAGCATGACCCTGATCAAGAGGATGCCTTTGTGATTCTCCAGAGTGCGGGCTCAGTATATTCCACCCCTGGCTATCAACAGCAAGGCCTCCTTGACAAATCTCCATGTTGTTTCTGACTGGCGAGCAACGCATCACCGAGCTCGTGCAACAATGCTTTTTGCAGAAACGAACATTGCAAATACATTGCAAAAGTTGTCATGACCAAATGATATGGAGTGACTTCTTCATAGCTTCAGATGGTTGTAACCCCCATTTCACCCACCTTTACCAAGCGTCTGTGAGTACAGAGTGAGCTGCCAGGCTGCTAACGAGACGAGCTGCAGATCCAACATCACCCCGACTCTTTGACACTTATAGGGTCGGCGTGGCCTAGCTCCTGCTCATACTGCTGGGCTATCGACCCCTGATCCAACCAGTCCATACCTCGACCGACCAACGCCCTCTACCTACTGGAGCCTTCAACCAGAAAGAGAGGTCAGGGTTTCCCTGAAGCGTCTCCCTCCATTCTGGACATCTGCTGGCTCACTTGATAACCCTAACCCTAACCCTTGTTTTCAGCAGCACAGAAAACCTAATTTGTATAGTTTAACCTTTTTATAAAATTGTATCTTTGTTTTAGGTCCAGTTTGTTTAAATGTTTCTATATAATTTCTAGATTTTCTATAGGCCAGCCATTTTACAATGTTCGATCTGTGTTTAGTCTATGTTAACATGTCTGTTTCATTTGTAACTTTAATTTTTTTGTATTCTCTGCCACTTTTCTGTAATTTGAAGCATGACAGAAAAGACTTCAAGGTCTTGGAAACGATGTGAAAACAAACCATGTTTCCTGGGAAACACGGTTTTCAAGTCTTGACTAGTGCCGACATGGCTTGGGTGAGTCAGCTGGTGTGTTTGCAGTGAGCAGTCCATAATGCATCCAATCTTATCTAGTTAATCTTTAACTTTGTTTCTCAGGTAACCACTAGCCCTAAAAAACAAACATGATTCTACCAAGAGGCTTGGCCACCATAGTCCTCCAAGCCATGTGCCCCCCATAGAACCCTAGCCATGTTGGCCCCCATAGAACCCTGTCAGCCATGTTGTCTAGCAATGGTTAACGTAGAGCAGTGTCAGCCATGTTGGCCCCCATAGAATCCTGTCAGCCATGTCGGCCCCTATACTGTCCTTTCAGTCATGTTGTCTACCATAGCCTTCCACAAGCCATGTTGGCTAGCATTGTGTCCGGTCAAACACACACACACACACACACACACACACACAAACCTTGGCAGTCAAGGTGCGGCAAACGACATGGCACTCACCCTCGACACACATGTACACACACACAAACAATTACCAGCAGAGTAATAAAAAATAATTGCTTCTCCATCCTAACACAACATGTTCGTCATTACAATAGTCAATATTAACATAACAGTGAAAATGAAAGTTATCATCACAGTAATGGTAGTTGTACTGATTACAATTAACATAACATTAACACAACTTACATAACCTTAATGTTTGCCGTACAGAACACAAATTACATAATATTAATAGCAGCTGCAATGAATAAAACCAAAGTTTCAACCAAAACTAAAGTTACTTAATACAACTAACATCCCCTAGTGGGAGAACTGAAAACCACTGAGCTGTACCCAACATCACAGTGTTTCTGACTGAATGCAACCAACAGAGTTACTAGTAGATGTACTGAATACAACTCACACTAACACAGTTAACAGTAACTTAGTTGTGCTGGATGTAAATAACACAACATATTTAACAGTAACTTAGTTGTCTTGGATGTAAATAACATAACACAGTTAACAGTAACTTAGTTCTTCTGGATGTAAATAACATAACATAGTTTACACAACTAAAAGCACTAAAGTTAGGGCATATAGCGTTAATGTTAATAATAGTTACTGACCTCTCACACGTCATGTAACATGTGTAATATGTTTAGTTAACATACGGTATGCTATGTTAACATGTAATGTTATACGGGCTGTAACATAGGACATGTAATGTTATACGGGCTGTAACATAGGACATGTAATGTTATACGGGCTGTAACATAGGACATGTTATGTTATACGGGCTGTAACATAGGACATGTTATGTTATACGGGCTGTAACATAGGACATGTTATGTTCTCCATATGCTATGTTTCATAACTCTCGACAAAGTTCAGTCTGACATTGTTCCTGAATACAGCACCCACTACTAGGACCTTTTAGTCCTGATCCTTAACCTGATGGCGGTCTTGTCTTACCATCGAAGCGCTCCGTTGATTTCAGGCGATATCCGAACTTTAGAAACTTATAAAACTTTTAGAAACTTTTCTCTGCCGTTTTTCCGCTTCCGCATACAGAGCAGACCAAGGGGCGTGGCCGAGGACTGGGGGCGTGGCCGAGGACTGGGGGCCTGTCAGAACCACCGTCCTTGGGAGCCTCACGCAGATAATCATAATAATCACCATAAATATCATTATATAACAAGTATGTAATTATTATTAATAATAATAATAATGATGATGATAATAATAATAATAATAATAATAATAATAATAATAATAATAATGTTGTTCATCATGATCATTTGGTTATGTAAAAAATATACATGGTAATAACAATGTTTTTAGTACGAAGAAGGATAAGAAGAAGAAGGAGAAGAAGAAGGAGTAGAAGGAGACGAAGAAGAAGAAGGAGAAGGAAAAGAAGGAGAAGAAGAAGGAGAAGGAGGAGAAGGAGAAGGAGGAGAAGAAGAAGGAGAAGGAGAAGGAGAAGAAGAAGAAGAAGAAGAAGGAGAAGAAGAAGAAGAAGGAGAAGAAGAAGAAGGAGAAGAAGGAGAAGAAGGAGAAGAAGAAGGAGAAGAAGGAGAAGAAGGAGAAGAAGAAGAAGGAGAAGGAGAAGAAGAAGGAGAAGGAGAAGGAGAAGAAGGAGAAGGAGAAGAAGAAGAAGGAGAAGGAGAAGGAGAAGAAGAGCGATTGTTCACCAGAACAGGATTTCTCCAGACGGTTCTGGTGGAGTTAGCCTCTGTTCCCCGGGGGGGGGGGCAGCCCGCCGGGACACCCAGCGCTCCTCCAGAGGGGAGGGCTCCTCCAGAGGGGAGGGCTCCTCCAGAGGGGAGGGCTCCTCCAGAGGGGGGGGCTCCTCCAGAGGGGAGGGCTCCTCCAGAGGGGAGGGCTCCTCCAGAGGGGAGGACTCCTCCAGAGGGGGGGGCTCCTGATCCTCTGCATGGACCCCGACCACGGAGACACGCTGCCTCCTGCACCGCGTCAAAGACCGGCTTCAGGAGGTCTCTGCAGGACCAGGTCTCTGCAGGACCAGGTCTCTGCAGGACCAGGTCTCTGCAGGACCAGGTCTCTGCAGGACCAGGTCCAAAGGGCGGCTTCAGGAGGTCTCTGCAGGACCAGGTCCAAAGGGCGGCTTCAGGAGGTCTCTGCAGGACCAGGTCCAAAGACCGGCTGCAGGAGGTCTCTGCAGGACCAGGTCCAAAGGCCGCCCTACGTACCGGCAGACTGACCCGGGAGCCTGTGAGAGGGAGGTCTCATCACAGACCTCACCCCTTCCCTCTGGGGTTGGGGGCTTGTATAAATATGCACACACATTCACACATTCACACGTTCACACAATCACCAATTACCAATCTGGCTGTTGAAGGCAGAGGAGGCAGATTAAATGAAACAGTCACCATGAACACAAACAGATTGAAAAGTTAATTGTGCGACATGTGTACTGCTCCTTAAACCCAGATCATTTACTTTTGGTGGCTTTTTGTAGTACTTCACGGACACGCATGTACACACACACACACACACAGACACACACATTCACACAGCATATCCGCACACACACACACACACCTCCCCCCCACACACACACAAACACACACACACACACACACTCCCACACACACACAGAGGCGCACACACACACACACACACACACACACACACACAGTCACAGAATATGATAGTCGTCAGAATTAAGAAACGGAAAAGTTTGGTCACCTTCACCTTCACCTGGACATGGATCTGGACGTGGTTATCTCCTCCTGCTGGGATCCAGGAGGCTAATCTGGAGCGTCCACACAGGGCTCAAGCTGCTCCGAACCGGATTTCAGAAGATGGGACGTAGAGGAAAAAGATCTGGCTTCTAGGAGCTTCTGAGCCCAGGCAAGAGGAGCACTGTGTGTGTGTGTGTGTGTGTGTGTGTGTGTGTGTGTGTGTGTGTGTGTGTGTGTCCGGGGTGTGTGTGTGTGTGTGTGTGTGTGTGTATGGGGGGGGGGTGGGTGTGTGTGGGT
>JAOPJL010000089.1:19241208-19257347 GCA_027123545.1 Trisopterus esmarkii | reverse complement strand
TCCTCTAATGAGGACTCAGTCAGTCCTCCTCTAATGAGGACTCAGTCCTCCTCTAATGAGGACTCAGTCCTCCTCTAATGAGGACTCAGTCAGTCCTCCTCTAATGAGGACTCAGTCCTCCTCTAATGAGGACTCAGTCCTCCTCTAGCGGCGCTTTGCCACTTAACATAGACTGTATATAATACAGGTTAAACAGACTATATAATACAGGTTAAACACTTAACATAGACTGTATATAATACAGGTTAAACAGACTTAACAGACTATATAATACAGGTTAAACAGACTTAACATAGACTGTATATAATACAGGTTAAACAGACTTACTGTGTAGATAATACAGGTTAAACAGACTTAAAATAGACTGTATATAATACAGGTTAAACAGACTGTATATAATACAGGTCAAACAGTCTTACTGTGTATAATACAGGTTAAACTGACCTACCATAGACTGTGTATAATACAGGTTAATCTGACCTACCATAGACTGTATATAATACAGATTAAACTGACCTAACAGACTGTATAATATGATCCACACTGAGTTTCATTATGAGTACATTGGTGGAAACCATCACAGCTAACATCGTCCTTGTCACGCCGGAACAGGGCTTGAACCGGACTCAGATGCAGTTTCAAAAGTAAAGTTTTAATAACACGTTCCAAAATCTCAGAAGTTCCAGACAAAAAGGTAATACAAGGTACAGTCCAAAATGATAATCTAGTTCTCAAAGAAAACTCAAAAAGGTGAATATGCAATAAACAGAGCAAAGTTCTTAGCATAAACTTACTACGGGAGTTTGGACAAAGACTCAGCACAGCAGGAACTTAAAACCAGGTTTAAGTACCCACACTCGTTGGACACATGGTAATAAACAGATTAACCTTAGGTGGCAAACCCAAGATGGCTGAACCAAAGCAGAAGCATGAAAAAAAAGGTCATAGTAGCCACTAGAGGCCAGCAAAAATCCCAAAATCATAACAGTACCCCCTCCTCTAGGAACGTCTCCTGACGTTTCCTGGACGGTCAGGATGTTGACGGTGGTACTCCGGAATAAAGTTCTTGTAAAAAATGTCCCGCGCCTTGACCCAAGACCGTTCCTCCGGGCCATAGCCCTCCCAGTCCACCAGGTACTAAACACCACCTCGCACCTGGCGAGAGTCCAGCAACCGGTGCATAGTAAAAAAGGGAAAAAAAGGGGAACATGGAAGGTGGGGTTTATTCTTATGGAGCGAGGTAACTGACTCCACCTGCAGATTGTGGGACTTCACCTGCAGAGGGAGATCCCTGGAGGACAGCCAAACCCTTTGGCCTGGAAGGAAGTGCAGGGCGGGCTTCCGTCGCCGGTTGGCCTGGACCTGGGCTACCTTGGATGTTCGCAGAAGCGCCTGACGGGTTTTTCTCCACGTCCTCCTGCAGCGTCTCATGAAGTGGTTCACTGATGAGTGAACGGTCAGTGGCGGCTGGAAGCCAAACTGGCACTGGAACGGAGACATCTTGGTTGCAGAGGACTGAAGGGTGTTATGGGCATACTCCGCCCACGGCAGCCAGGAGCTCCATGTGGATGGGTTGTCCATTGCCAGGCTTCTCAGGGTAGCCTCGAGTTCCTGATTGGCTCTCTCCGTCTGCCCGTTGGATTGGGGATGATAGCCAGATGAGAGGCTTGCTGTGGCCCTGAGTAGTTTGAAGAACGCCCGCCAAACCCGAGAGGAAAACTGGGGTCCACGGTCTGTCACAATGTCCTTAGGAAGCCCAAACACTCGGAACACGTGATCAAACATTAGGTCGGCAGTCTCTAAAGCAGAAGGTAGTTTGCTTAACGGAATGAATCGACAAGCCTTGGAAAACCTGTAGACGAAGAAAAACTGTGTTTCCTTCAGACTCAGGCAGACCGGTGATGAAGTCAGCAGACAGGTGTGACCAGGGGCGCTTCGGGATGGGGAGAGGGTGCAGGAATCCTTGGGGACGCTGACGAGGATTCTTGCTGCGGGTGCATACTGAACAGGCCATCACGAAAGCCCTAGTCTCCTTCTCCATCTCAGGCCACCAGAATCTTCTTTTCAGAAACTCCAACGTTCTTTGGATCCCTGGGTGTGCCGTGAGATGGGAAGAATGCCCCCACTGGAGGACCTGGGCCCGCACTCGTCGGGGAACAAACAGGAGTCTTGCTGGACCAGTCCCGGGGTCTGGCTCCTGTCGTTGTGCCTGTCTAACGGTGGATTCGATGCTCCACCGAACAGGCGCCACAATTCTGGACCTTGGGATGACTTGCCTCAGTTCATCCTCTTGATTGTTGGTAGTGAACTGCCTTGACAGGGCATCAGGCTTGCCGTTCTCAGAGTCAGGTCGGTACGAGAGGGTGAATTCAAAACGGCTGAAAAACATGGCCCAGCAAGCTTGACGAGGATTCAGACGTTTTGCTTGCTGCTCCAAATTTCTGTGATCAGTCCAGACCAGAAAAGGATGTATAGCCCCCTCCAGCCAGTGTCTCCACTCAGCCATTTTCACAGCCAGAAGCTCCCGATCCCCCACATCATACCTGGACACTGTAGGACTTAAACGATGTGAGAAAAAGGCGCAGGGATGTAATTTTCCAGCGCTGAGAAAGAATAACCCCAACCACAATGTTGGAAGCATCAACCTCAACAATAAAAGGCTGTGATGGGTCAGGGAGGACAGGTATGGGTGCCGAAGAGAACAGCTGCTTAAGACCCTCGAGAGCCTTCTCTGCCTGGAGATCCCACCGAAATGGGCCCCCATCTTTCTTGGTAAGAGTGGAAAGGGGCGCTACCACAGAGCTGAAGCCCATTATGAACTTACGATAGAAGTTTGCAAACCCTAGAATGCGTTGTACCTCCTTAACAGTCTTGGGAGTGGCCCATTCCCGCACCGCCTGGGTCTTCTTTGGGTCCATCTGCACCTCACCCTTTCTCAGGATGTATCCCAAGAAGGACACCTCAGGAACATGGAACTCACATTTCTGAGGCTTGACATACGGATGATTCCTCAGGAGCCTTTGGAAAACTTGCCGCACATGCTAGAAAAATAGAAAATCATCAAGATAAACAAAGACAATAATATTTATCATATCTCGGAGAACATCATTAATTAAAGCTTGGAAAAGAAGAAGGGGTTGGTTAGACCAAAAGGCATCACCTGATATTCATAATGCCCTGAAGGCGTGTTAAAGGCAGTTTTCCATTCATCACCTTGCCGTATGCGGACAAGGTGGTAGGCATTGTGCAAGTCCAACTTAGTAAAAAATGTAGCACCCTTGCAGGAGGTCAAAGCTGTGGACATTAAAGGGAGTGGGTAACGGTTGTGTATAGTTATTTTATTTTAGACACGGTAGTCAATGCAGGGCCGCAACCCTGAATCCTTCTTGCTGACAAAAAAAAGATCTGGCTCCCGCTGAGAACTTTGAAGGCCGACTGAAGCCTGAGGCCATAGCGTCCTTTATGTAGGTGTCCGTGGCTCTGCGTTCTGGCAAAGAGAGAGAAGATTCTTCCTCAAGAAGGCTTGATGGAGATCAGATTTGAGCAGTAGACGACCGGTTGCTTGGGTTACCTTGCCGTCACCAAGTGCCCGGCCATCAAGAGCTGTTAGACAACGGGGAATGAAGGGTGTCTAAGGGAACCTTAAGTCTATGGGCTAGGTTGATGTCTATGAAGTTCCCAGCAGCCCCAGAGTCTACCAGGGCCCGTTCTGCTGCTGTAATGCGGTGGCGCCCGATCTGCATGGGTTCTGGATTCTCAAGAGGAAGTGGCATCGGACTCCAGGACTGGCCAGGAGTGTCCGGATAGTTCTGGTGGGAGCCTTGGTCTCGGCGCCGCTCTCTGAGACGATTATCGAGACACATGGTGTGGGAGATGAGGGGCTCAAGACCACTGGGGGAGCCTGCAGCAGCCAATCCATCCTTGACTGTCTGACAAGCCATGATGAAACACCACAACAAAAGCTGATTCATTCCATTCACTTACAGCAGCCAGGGTTCGGAAGGCTATAGCGTAGTCTGCCACAATACCCTTGCCCTGGTGGATAGACATGAGTTTCTTGGTGGACTCATCACTCGAGAATGACTGATCAAAAACCCTCAACATGTCCTCTGAAAATGTATTAAAGTCTGAGTATTCGGGGCCCTGTCCCTGCCACACGGCAGTCGCCCAAGCTCTAGCTTTGTCCGTCAACAGGGTGATCACGTATGCTATCCTTGCTCTTTGAGTGCGAAAAGGAGATGGCTGGAGTTCAAACGTGAGCTGACACTGGGTAAGAAAACCACGACACTCACCAGGCTTGCCATCATATCTCTGTGGAGTGGGAAGGCGCGGCTCTGGGCCAGGAGTTGGAGGTGTTGCATCCGAGGCTGGCTGAGGATCTGGGTCTAAGACTGGAGCTCTGGAAGTCTGCGTGACCAGCTGTTGAATTGACTGGCCATATTGCTGCAGCAACTGAGCATGACTGGTTAGAGCCTCTCGCTGGTTGGTTAAAGCAGCCATTATCTTTTCAACATCCATTACAGGAATGTTTACCATAGGCGTAGCCTCTGCTGAGTCCATACTGGCAGGGTCTTTCTGTCATGCCGGACCAGGGCTTGAACCGGACTCAGATGCAGGGCTTGAACCGGACTCAGATGCAGAGGTGGTTTCAAAAGTAAAGTTTTAATAACACGTTCCAAAAGCTCAGAAGTTCCAGACAAAGGGTAAAACAAGGTACAGTCCAAAATCCAAAATGATAATCTAGCTAAACTCAAAAAGGCGAATACGCAATAAACAGTGCGAAGTTCCTAGCATAAACCTACTACGTCGTTTGGACAAAGACTCAGCACAGCAGGAACTGAAAACCAGGTTTAAGTACCCACACTAATTGGTCACATGGTAATCAACAGATTAACCTCAGGTGGCAAATCCAAGATGGCTGAACCAAAGCAGAAGCATGAAAAAAAGGTCATAGTAGCCACTAGAGGCCAGCAAAAATCCCAAAATCATAACAGTCCTCTTCTCGGACAGATAAAAATATATGAAATGCATCGTTAAAGTAAATTCCCAGTGTGGAAAACATTGCAGTGTGGGTGGCTGGCATTAGCCACTTCTTTTTCATTGAATAGCACATCATAGTATGCTTGATCGATATTAAAATATATTAATAAAACAGGTCTCAACTGGATTCCTGTTTTGGCATGTTTCCCCAGAAGTTAGTGGGTAAAGGGGCTATGAAACCATTGACATGCAACCTAATCGAATGTAACGGACCGCTACTGGGAACAAAATGAGTTAAGGTTGCAGAATGATGTGACTCATACTGCTGGAATCTGGAATCTCAGCTTAGATATTCCTTATCATCTGCATAGATACAATTACGTCAAAAATATGGCTTTTAGAAGCCTACCTACCTCATTCTGGGCAGACAGCCATGCCTTGTATGAAGAACCTGTTCTCAAACTGTAACCTTGTTCTCAAAAACCTTATCTCAAACCACTATAAATTGGACATGGGCATGTTCAGTAGAAATAGACAAACGAATGGAAATAAATATCCGTCCCTTCAAGTATATACGTTTTTGTTTAAAAAGTTTAAAAATTGTGTTAAAGACAAGAATGTTAACCATAAGGAGACTAAAATAAATGGTGGTCATCACAAATAAACACCCAATGCTCAGAATGTATAATTCCAGGGGTAGCACTGTTGTACCAAAGAAAAGGGGACAACTAAAGTTATTAGGTGTTAAACCTCGACAGAATCCAGACAAAATGAGACCTTAAAATACTATTAAAAAAAAGACAAAAGGACCCCAGCAAACACGACGCCTTGAGGGAAAAGGCAGATAAATAGCGACCGCCAACGCCAAGCCCAACTGTCCTAAACACTGCTAGCAACAAAGATCAGCAAGACCGAAACGTACCGGTACTTGAAGAGTTGAGGAAATTCTGTAAAGACAACCAAGATGGACACGCTCACACTGAAATGTCCCTCAAACAACTGGAACCAGCGGCTTCTGGTAAAAAAGACCAGCTGGTGGAAAATGATGAAAGAATTAGCACAGTGGAAGATACAACTCTGCAGCACCAATAGGATATTGGCTGCACCAGGATACAGACGTGTTGACCTCCAAAACAGACTGAAACGGACCGACGGAAGAATTTTCAAAACCCTGTTTTTGAAAGAGCTGCTTCAGCAGTTACTCCAATAACCAGACATGGAGATTAACATTGAAAATGTCCATCGTCCACCGGTGTCTAAGCCTTAGGATCCAACAGCGCCTCCTAGAGTGAGATTCCTGGATGCAGGGTAAAAGACAAAATGCTATAGCAGGCATGCAGCCAGGGACACAGTTTCTCCAAGACAAAAGTATATGTTTTCAATCAGGACTATTCTCCCCATCTAAATCATAAATGAGTGAAAGTCCATGAAGTAATGAAACTGCTTGAAAAAGACCGGAGAGAAGACCTGAGCGACAGTAAAGCATGCTGCCGAAGGAGCTGAGAACATGGAAGAGTCAAAGGAAGGGCGGCGAAACAACGTGAAGAGTGAGACGGACACCATGCTGTCACCATCAGATGTCAAGGCTCTGCTGCAAGGGGACAACTAAACCCTCTCTAAACATCAAACTGGTGGAGAATTTAGCTACAGCTGAAATAGTTGAAGGGACTTTAACTCTCCTTTGCATACTCAGCAATGATCAACAGTGACGGACTATTTCTCTGCTGATCAACACTACGAATGGTAATTGTAGAAAGACACAGCGTGTTAAGTTATTTTTTCGTTTTGGCAAGTAGCCGTATAATAAGCGGGATAATGTATAGAACGTCGCCCTGTCGGGGCTTATTTCCCGATTATGATCGGCGTTCTATACATTATCCCTTACCTAACTATTGTTCTGTTTTGTGGTCAGCACGTGTGTGTCTGCAAATTCACCCCACGAGAATTTGTAAACATTGCGAGTGTCAGTCAAGTCAAGCTTTAATGCAGCCAAACCTGTTAGACCCCGAGTCTGATACAGAATCGAGTCTGATACCGAATCGAGTCTGATACCGAATCGAGTCTGATACCGAATCGAGTCTGATACCGAATCGAGTCTGATACAGAATCGAGTCTGATACCGAATCGAGTCGGAGCTGGAACACCGTCGCAACCAGGGGCGGAGCAGGACATTTCAGTGGTACGTAGTTTTGTTGTGGCTTTGTGGTTGTATCTTATATTTCAGATGTATCGTTCTAACTGTAATTTGTGTACAACACGGTAGCAACCGCTTGTTTGTTAAGTGACCGAAGTATATATTTTATAACTATATATTTGATCGATATAGTACATTACAATTATTTTTGGTGCATGTTGTATCTGTAGCTACATACGCTGTACGTTATCCTTCCGCTGTTCTATATTAACTATTTCAACACCATTGAATGAATATGAATATGAATATGAATATGTCCTATGCAATGATGTTGCATCAGGAGTTATTGCTTTATTATTAAACACTATTTGTTGTTCAGGACTTATTGTTCTTATTAGGTTGTAAGACGAATGATGCAGCTTCCAGTCCGTCCTAAGCATGGTGCACCAACCAGGCCTTAAGCCATACTGCTTGAATCCATATAGCCTGCAGTACATAAACAACATTCTTAATGCGGACTATGAACCTTTGAGGCGTAGGACAGAAGAAGATGTATGTTTTTATTGCATGTAATGATATACAACTGTCCAAAATAGAATAGAAACAGTCATGCTTCATTATACCATATGACCCAAATAACGAAGGATACCATGTTGAATTAATGTTTCCTCAAAATAAATAAATGTTTTGCAAATGTAAAAACACTTCACAGAAGCATCCCTGGATATACACAGTAAAAACTGTTTTCAACAGAATTGGTAATAAATCCACTCCATTCAGGTGTTACAGGTGCCTTTCCTATCGCAGCTTTGTCAGCTGGTGCTACTGGGACAGAATGTCAGGGAGGTCATCCTGTGGTGTGTTGTGCTCCGGACACGCCAGGAGGTTCCTCATCTGGCTGGACAGTATATAGGTTTCTGGTCGCCCCTTGACTGAAGTGGGAGACATGGCGGGCAACTACTTCCTCCTTTGGGGGTTTCTCATACTGTGATGACAGGTCTGCGGGGATGGGGATTGTCTTCAACAAATGGTGATGGGCCCTCACCATTTGTTGGGTGTTTTAGTACTTTTCTTAATTCCATATATATATATATATATATATACATATATATATATATATATATGTATATATATAGTAGGCTGCATGGGGCAATAATTATAGAAATGGCTTGTATGTTTTTCTGTTGCTATTCAAAAATAAAACCTTTTTGTTTTTTACAACTTACTGTATGCATGATGTTTTGATTGGCTTTGTGGTGCCTTTTCCCTTCCTGGATTTGGGGAACACAACATTGCAGTCTTGCAGAGGTCGTAGCTTGCAGTCCGCCCTTTCATTGTAGGCTTTTGATCAGCAAGTACAAGCAAAGTCATTGTGGTGTTTAAATATGTTATTTGTGTAGAGTTAGGTGGTTCTGACTTATAAAGAAGCACGGAGAGAGATTTCCAGCATGTACTCTTGAAGCATGACTTATTCCAGTCCCTAATTTACAACCCACCAAGCCTAACCGCTAGGGGGCACATCTTGTGTCCTATAAAATCCCTTTACACTACATCCCCCTTTCTAAGATCAGTTGTACTGATATATAACTCATGATCTAACACCTCTGTACTGTAACAGACTATATCAAAAGTTAAGTTAAGTCTCAAATATTCCTGTAGAACTATTAATAAATCCATATCTTATGAACCATAAGCATATGAACATTAACTGGAAAATCTGAACTAAGAAGGTGGCGTAGACTGGCAAATCTTTATACTCAGTTTTGGGGTTTATTCTGCCCCATAGAAATCAGTCTTACCAGGGGTACCTGCTATTTAGCCAGAAAGTCCTTCAGGTACCCTGGAGGTCATCTCTCTTGCAGAGTAGCATGCCGTAGGCTCAGGACTGCGTGGTTGAACTGGGCCCTGCTCTGCATGATCTGGACTCACTGGCTGACCAGTAAGTTGCTCTGGCTCTGGTAGGATGGTCTGGTGGTATGGTCTGGTGGGATGGTCTGGTGGTATGGTCTGGTGGGATGGTCTGGTGGTATGGTCTGGTGGTATGGTCTGGTGGGATGGTCTGGTGGTATGGTCTGGTGGGATGGTCTGGTGGTATGGTCTGGTAGGATGGTCTGGTAGGATGGTCTGGTGGTATGGTCTGGTAGGATGGTCTGGTAGGATGGTCTGGTGGTATGGTCTGGTGGTATGGTCTGGTGGGATGGTCTGGTAGGATGGTCTGGTGCTATGGTCTGGTAGGATGGTCTGGTGGTATGGTCTGGTAGGATGGTCTGGTGGTATGGTCTGGTGGGATGGTCTGGTAGGATGGTCTGGTGGGATGGTCTGGTGGTATGGTCTGGTAGGATGGTCTGGTGGTATGGTCTGGTGGGATGGTCTGGTAGGATGGTCAGCGCTGCTGGCGCCACTGGAGTAGCGATGAGGTGGTTTTGGTTGCGGTGCAGGATCCCTCTGGGAGTGTCAATGACGTATGACCTTGGTGCTTCTGCCTGTCTTATCACTGTCCCCGTCGCCTTTGTGTCCTTTAACCCAGACATGGTTGCCCTTGTGAGATGTTGAGCTCTGTCTCTTCTTTTGTTCCTCCTCATTGAGTTTGGATATGTCAGTCCAGCATGGGTTGAGAGATGACAGAGTGACCGGAACTGCTGTTCTGAGCTGCCGGCCCATTGACAGCTGTGCTGGACTGTACCCATTGGCGAGTAGGGTGGCTCTGTAAGCCATGAGTGTCAGATATGGGTCTTTTTCTTTCTGGAGGAGGCCTTTAACTGTCCGCACGGCACGCTCTGCCTCTCCATTGCTCTGAGCGTATCTGGGGCTGGACGTTGTGTGTGTGAACCCCCACTGTGTTGCAAACTTAGTGAAGCATTCAGACATGAACTGGGGTCCATTATCTGTCATGACCTCAGACGGTATGCCATGCCTGGCGAAGATAGACTTGCAATGTTCCACTACTGCTAATGAGGTTGTTGATGTGAGTTAAGCTACCTCAATGAAACAGGAAAATGTGTCTACCACCAATAGATAAGTCTGCACCCACCCTTGCCCATGGTCTGTCGGGGAACTCTGTAGGCAGCAGTGGCTCTCTGGGGTTGATTCTTTCTTTTGCACATATATATGCAGCCCTTGACCACTTTCAGAAGCTGTGTACACAGTCCCGGCCACCTGACAGATTGTTTGGCTCTTTCACAACACTTTGCTATAACTTGGTGTCCTGCATGCGGTTTCTGTAGCAGCTTGGGAATAACTAGCCTACATCCTTTCAGTAAGCCATTCTCCACTGACAGCTCTTCCTCGATATGTGCGTATGGTAGGTAAGCTCTGTCTATGTGGAGCTGTCTGGCCAGCCCTCATTACAGTACCTTTTCAATTGGCTCAGTATTGCATCACATTCTTGATGTTCCCTTATTTCTTGTAGCTTCTTTTCTGTAGCTGGGAGTTTTGATCATGTTTACATACAGGTTGACTTCCTCTTCCTGCTCTGGCTGCCCTCTGTCTCTCAACGGCCCCCTTGACAGCACATCTGCCGTGGCCAACTTCTTGCCGACCATATGGGAGATGGAGTAGCAGAAAGCCATCAGTCTCATTCTGAGTCTCTGAATGCGTGGCGGGAGCTCATCCAGGCTATTGAAGCCTAGTAACGGAACCAGAGGCTTGTGGTCCAGAGACTTGTGGTCTCAAGGGTTGTTCAACCCTTGAGATCACCCCATCCCTTCCATGCGTGCAAGTTATTTTTTTACTTTAGACATGAGCGGCAGCAGGATTTGTTGTGGGGTTGATATGGAGAATGGTCTGGCGTCTGCTTTAAGCTCTATCTTGCATTCTCCCTCCATCTTGCCTAACCCCCAACAGTGTGGTGAACCGTTCCTTGACTCTCTCGACTGTGTCCGGTGCCACTGTGTCTACTCTAGCCTCTAGCCCTAGCGCCTGGATAGCTGGACGTCAAAGTAGGCTAAACTTCAGACCTGGGACTACATATACTTCCTGTGTAGTGCTTTTACCATCTTTTCCTATGGTACAACTTTCCCCTCACCGTGATGGGCGTCTGACCTGGACCCTGCATCACTTTCTTTGCTCTCTCTAGCTCTGGAAACTGCCCTTTCTGAAATACATCTTCAGATAGCACTATTACATCAGCCCCTGTATCTATTAGTGTAGTGTAGAGTACAGCTGTGTGCTCATTCACATTAAGGTTGATTAGCCAGGGTTCACCATCTGAGCTGACTGTGCCTAGGAAAGCTATTCCCTCCTCATCTGACTCTACTGGGTAAACTTCAATGAGAGCACCTGACCTGCACACTTTTGCATAGTGACCCTTTTTCTGACACTGGTTACATGCTACTTCTCTAGCTGGGCACTGTTTTTTGCGCTGGTGTTCTACCACACCACATGCACCGTGTATTTTTACCTGGCTGTGTCTGATAACTGCATTTATATGTTCTAGCCTGCATTTTCTGCTGTCTTCCTTTGCCTATGTCAAACTTGTTTTGTTTGAATACTGTCCACGTCTGTGGCCTCTGCCTTGAAGTTACTCTTCTACAGGTCCTGTTGCTTTTTCACACTTTCACTCTGACGTGCGCGGGTCTCCACTCTTTCCAGCACCAGTTCCGAGTTCTGCTGAAGTTGCTCCGACAGCTTTTTGTCACGCAAGCCTACAACAAGTCTTTCCTGGACCATTTCGTCGTGCAGCTGGCCATAGCCACAATGCTCTGCCAAGCAGTGGAGTGCAGTGATGAAACTGTTCACAGTCTCTCCTTGTTCCTGCTGTCTCTGGTTGAATTTGGCAAAAATTACATATCTCCTTACCACAAAATGTCCCTCTAGCTTCTCTTTGACAGTGTTGTACACGCTTGCCTACTCCTCCGTCATACGAAGTGAAGTCACAATACCTTCCGACTCGGCCCCCATAGTATAGATCAAAGTGTTTTTGAATCCACCTTAGAATCCACTTGGGCCACTCTTCTGGCTTTGTGAAGTCCAACTTGAGTGGTGGGGGAATCTGAAATCACTCCCATTTTGTTTCTCTGCTCGTCTACCGCTAGCTAACAATGAGTCACGTTAGTTTTGCTAACTAGCTAAACTTCAAACTTACTAACTGACTAAAACTGAGTTAGGGTTAGAGTTCTCTTCAGTTCATTCGGCAAAACCACATCTCATGTTAACCCGACTTGAGTAACTGAAGTCTTCTGACACCATGTAGAGTAAGGTGGTGCTAACTTATAAATAAGCACTGAGAGAGGTTTCCAGCGTGTACTCTTGAAGCATGACTTTATTCCATTTGCTTGTTTACAACCAACCAAGCCTAACCGCTAGGGGCCATTGTCACACCCGGTGTTCTATAAAATCCCTTAACACTACAATAACTACAATATGTGTTCCGTGACAATGTACAAGGCCTAATTACATTACGATAACATTACAGCTTAAATAATCATCAATTCAAAGTCACACTATTACGGAAGTAATGTTTGAGCTGTTTCACTCAGTTATTGAGGGGCGTTCTTGGTGGGCACGAATACTCTCCATGGCTCGGACTTAGATTTAGATTTACTGACGTGTGCGATTTACTAAAGCGCACGTGTGAGCTATAAAACGCATGCATGCTTTATAAAAAATGTACTCCCTAAGGTTAATCTAAAAATACAAATTCAATACTATAATAACGTGGTTGATATTGAAAGGTTTGAACTTTGGTTTATAATAAGGTGTTTCATATTAAAGATTTGCGATATAAAGTATGATATTAAAGTAGGCTAGGGTTTAACATTGAGACGATTAATAATAACATGTTTAAAGTAAGCTGTGGTTTATAATAAGGTGGTTAACAATAACATGTTTAAAGTGGTGTAACACTGAGGTGGTTAATAATAACATGTTTAAAGTAAGCTGTGGTTTATAATAAGGTGGTTAATAATAACATGTTTAAAGTAAGCTGTGGTTTATAATAAGGTGGTTAATAATAACATGTTTTAAGTAAGCGCTGGTTTAACACTGAGGTGGTTTCCATCCAAAGGTTCAAGATGCGCCGGATGAAGGCCAACGCGAGGGAGAGGAATCGGATGCACGGGCTGAACGACGCTCTGGAGGGGCTGCGGCGCGTGGTGCCCTGCTACTCCAAGACACAGAAGTTGTCCAAGATCGAGACCCTGCGCCTCGCCAAGAACTACATCTGGGCCCTGAGCGAGGTGCTGCACTCGGGCAAGGCCCCCGACCTGCTGTCTTTCGTCCAGGCCCTCTGTAAAGGTGAACCAACAACACATTAAACAGATAGAGACAGACCAGGCCCTCTGTAAAGGTGAACCAACAACACATTAATATAATAATACAGATAGAGACAGACCAGGACCTCTGTAAAGGTGAACCAACAACACATTAATATAATAATACAGATAATAATACATATAGAGACAGACCTGAGCTGCTCTCCTCTGTCCAGGCCCTCGGTAAAGTTGAGCTTATTAACTAATTTAACAGTCACGTGCACCGCTAACTATGTCCCATGTTCATCATTCAAGTTGCTAAATGAATACAAAAATAATAGAAAGATATTATTGTGATATTACCTGGTATAGCTGCGTCTTTTGGTAAGCCTTCTTCCATGGATGGCTCTGTAATAGCCGTCTGTTCAACATTGTTTCATCGATATATTTAACCCTAACCCTTTTTCCTTTAATTCTATTTCATCCTCGACTGAGCTAAACTGTCTGTCTGATAAACCTGTCTGTCTGACCCGGTCTGTCTGCAGGGTTGTCTCAGCCCACCACTAACCTGGTGGCCGGGTGTCTCCAGCTCAACCCCAGGACCTTCCTCCCAGAGCAGAGCTGTGACCCCCACCTCCAGGGGGGGGGGTCCTACTCCTTCCAGGGTCCCGGTCTGACCCCCGGTCTGCCCAGCCCCCCTTATGGTCACCTGGACTTCTCCCACGGGGCGAAGCCCCTGAGCTACGTGTACGACAGCCCCCTCCTCACAGACTGCTCCAGCCCCGCCTTCGACGGCGCCCCCCTCAGCCCGCCCCTCAGCGTCAACGGGAACTTCTCCTCCTTCAAACAGGAAGTGGCAGCAGGGGACTTCCCCTTCAGTCTGCAACACTACGCCCCCCCGATGTACGCCCCAACCCACCCCCTGGACGGACTGATGGGGTTTGACGGCCACGCCCCCCACGAGAGAATCCACGCCCCCCACGAGAGATGCATGACCACGCTGAATGCCATCTTTCACGAGTCATGAGAACCATATGGAGAGGAGGGGGGGGGGGGGTTAGTCAATTTAGACAAGAGACCTAGTTAGTCCAGTTAGACCTGAGTCCTAGAGATAAGGTTAATCCATTTAGATCAGAGTGCTGTTACACATAGTTAGTCCCATTAGACACTAGTTCTTCATAGACAGAGCTAGACCAGAGTCCTACAGAGACAGAGCTAGACCAGAGTTAGACCAGAGTCCTACAGAGACAGGGTTAGACCAGAGTTAGACCAGAGTCCTACAGAGACAGAGCTAGACCAGAGTTAGACCAGAGTCCTACAGAGACAGAGTTAGACCAGAGTCCTACAGAGACAGAGTTAGACCAGAGTCCTACAGAGACAGAGTTAGACCAGAGTTAGACCAGAGTCCTACAGAGTCAGAGTTAGACCAGAGTCCTACAGAGACAGAGCTAGACCAGAGTTAGACCAGAGTCCTACAGAGTCAGAGTTAGACCAGAGACAGAGTTAGACCAGAGTCAGACCAGAGTCAGACCAGAGTCAGAGTTAGACCAGAGTCCCATAGAGTCAGAGTTAGACCAGAGTTAGACCAGAGTCAGAGTTAGACCAGAGCCCCATAGAGTCAGAGTTAGACCAGAGTCAGAGTGTGACTAGAGTAATTTGGACAGAGTCTAGATTTTGGAGTAAACTTTATTAACTTTAGTCCTTTCCTTACTCTTTATTATGTCAACGAAACAACAATCTTTTAGCAATAATCTGGAATTAACTATGCAATTTCAAATCCTTTGTAATATGCCAAAAATGACCATGCAAATAAAGAGCTGTATATTTTTCTTGTTTGCCAACACAATGTTCTATGTTTTGTATATGAGCTCAGTATGAAGGCCTGGGGCTGGGTATAATGTATAAAGAACAACTCAATAAAACAGGTTTTGTTCAAGAAGCCCCCTGATAAGTTTGGCATCTGGATTAATTGGATGAATTATATCTCGGACGTTGTCATATAGCACATAATACATCCAGGACATATAGAGTGACCATCCACATTCAATTAATATGCTATATATTTATGCCTCTCTGGCCTGGGTCTTTGTGTGCATTTATTCGCGTGTGTGTGTTTGTGCGCGTGCGTGCGTGCGTGTGTGTGTCGCAGGGACACAGATGGTAGTACGCGGGCCATGGTAATCATCTCCTTTATGCATGGCTTATCATAAATAATCTCCTCCGTCCCGCATGGCGCGGGTCTGCGGACTGTCCGGCGCGTGCAGCCGCGGACCAGAGTTCGCTCCGGTGGCTCCGGTAGCGCGCGCTGCCGTGTCGGTCAATATTTGTTCACAGAACATGTTCAGACAGCGACTGTTTGCTTTAATAAAGCCACACTCACCGACCAAGGGACACACAGATCAATAAACATTGAAATAAGTAATGACATTTATGACTCGCGCTCGATACGGTTTACCGGCTTATCTTCTTAACGTCGCGCGCACACCTGTTGCGTCGCGAGGGACCGGATAAGCACCGCGCGCGTCTCTATGGAGACGGAGCTCGTGAGCACGCAGCCAGGCGGCTGTGTTGTTTATGAACTGTGTTGCTAGGTTGTTTGCGGCGCTAGGTGGCCGGGTGGTTAATGAAGCTAGGCTAGGCTAGGCAACTCGTTAGCATCAGAAGCCCGTGGTGTCCGAGGTGTGCCACGGTAACCTAGCAACGCAATTGATTGGAAGAGGATGACGACAGAGAAGAGAGAGCACGAAGAACCCGGCAGGTTCGTGTGTGTGTGTGTGTGTGTGTGTGTGTGTGTGTGTGTGTGTGTGTGTGTGTGTGTGTGTGTGTGTGTGTGT
>JAOPJL010000089.1:19180946-19197185 GCA_027123545.1 Trisopterus esmarkii | reverse complement strand
TGGTGGTCTGCATGAGAAGGGTGGCCTGGAATGGCATCAAATTCCCGGCCTGAATTATTGTCCCAGTCCGCCACTGGGGAGGATAGTATAGTATCTGAGGCTTCCTCAGTGGATAGTTGAGAGAATTGTTCAACAGAAGGTAGTGAGGACAGAACAGTTGAGGCAAACGTAGAGGGAGAGAGAGATTTAAGGTTACGGCGGCTGGTGACAATGTGAGGGGTAGAGAGGAGGGAGGGAGAGGACTTTAGGGGGAGAGAAAGCAACAAAGTGATGGTCAGATACAGGGAGCGGGGTGACAGAGGGAGCTGAGGTACCACAGGACCTTGTGAATATCAGGTCAAGTTGGTTACCAGCCTTGTGTGAGGGGGAAAAAGGGGAGTGTTAAGTCAAAAGTGTCGAAAAAGTTGGTTAGTTCAGGTGAGTGCACCTTCTCTGGCAGGATGTTGAAGTCGCCATGGATAAAGAGTGGTGTGAAATCCTCAGGAGAGCAGCTGAGGAGGGTATCCATCTCATCATAGAAGTCGCGAAGGGGACATGGAGGGCGGTAGATCACTACAATGAAGAGCTTGATAGGCAGGGTGACAGTGACAGTGTGGAGTTCAAATGCAGATTTGGCCAAGTGTTCTAGTGGGAGAACCTGGTAGGACCACTTCGGCGAGATGAGGTGTCCAGTCCCTCCACCTCGCCCCGATGGTCTTGGGGTGTGTGAGAAGGAGAAGGCGGTGGAGAGGGCAGCAGGAGTAGCAGAGTTCTCGGGAGTGATCCAAGTCTCTGTAAGGGCCAGGAAGTGTAGGGTCATGAGTGATGCGTAGGCCGAAATGGAGTCTGCCTTCTTGACCGCTGATTGGCAGTTCCAGAGTCCTCCCATCACTTCGAGGTGGGTGTACTAGGTAGAGGGCAGTGGGCGGCACAGATTGGACGGGTTGCTGCGCCGAGCTGAGGATCTATAGTGGCGTCCCATTCATGCACCTCTTCACACACCGACAGCGGCGTCAACCACACAAGGGGATCGCCTGCTTGGAGCATTTGGGTTTGGGTGTCTTGCTCAGGGACACCTCTACACTCAGCTAGGATAGAACTAGCAACCGTCTGGTTACCAGCCAACCCGCTCTACCTGCTGGGCCCCATGCTGCTCCAAAGAACATGGAGACCAGGTTCCATGAAGGGTTTAACGAGACATGTGGGGAGGCTTAAATTCATGTTGTCATTTCTGCTCTGCAGGCAGAAATCATGGATTGAAGACTTCTTGTGTTGAATTTGCAAGTTAGTTTTAATCACGTTATGTTGTATAATTCTGATATTATAGTTAGTAAACTTTAAACTTCAAACTTGTGAGTTGAGTTGATGAGCAATTGGTTGGTCGATGGTTACACTGAAGGTGAATCATTTATTACTATAAACAACCCTTCAACACACCTCCGTTAAGTCCCACAGGGATTTGAGTTTGTCAAATGAAGATGTATCAGTGTAGTAGAATGAGTGAGTATTCAGAATGAATCAACTTAGAATTTCCCTTTGATTATTTGAATAGGTAATTGATGCATTTCCTGTTGTAATAATATTCAATACTATTTACTAATTACTGTAGTATTTAGCACGCATGTGTTCATCATCGTCATCTATACCTCAAGTGTCGTAGTGTCTCACAGAAACTCAGAAGTGGCCGTACTCACATGATCTGGTACAAACACTCATCCCTATACTCGCTCAATGTTTAAGACATATGTTGGTGAAGACAGTTGATCTTACCTTTTAAAAGGAGCCACACCAAAAGCGCCATACTGAGTTTGAACCATCGTTTGACCGCAAAGACTGGGATCCTATTTGCTGTTCTTAGTGTCCCACAGTCCAACAACTGCCACCAACGGAATCTCCATCTCACATCCCATCACGACACTTTTTATGTTTAACCTAGATAACAGGAACGATTGTGATGTATGGTCTAAATATACTAGAGCAACTAAATTGAGGAGCAGCCCTGTCTCACCCTCCATACAGCCCTGTCTCACCCTCCATACAGCCCTGTCTCACCCTCTATACAGCCCTGTCTCACCCTCTATACAGCCCTGTCTCACCCTCCATACAGCCCTGTCTCACCCTCCATACAGCCCTGTCTCACCCTCCATACAGCCCTGTCTCACCCTCTATACAGCCATTTCTTATCCACTCTGACCAGACCGGGTTGACAGAACTCATTGATTGATGTGGATGTTATTAATGTGTACAGAAATATACTCCACAAGCAAACTGAGTTGATTTAAACTCAAATTTAGTTTTTTTCAAATTGTAAACGTTACTATAAACAATATAAAACTTGTTGTCCCAGCCATCAGGGTAGGGTCCTTAAAGAGGTTTACGTCTCTCTAGCACAGGCAGTGGAACATCTGGTCCATCAGTGAAGTTGTGCGCTATATAAGGATGTTTCCAATTACTGGTGGAAGCTACTCTGGAGATCAGGTTTACTGATCTGTTTGTAATTACTGTTGGAAGCTACTCTGGCGATCAGGTTTTCCTAGTTTGCGGATCAAGGCCTGAAGGTCCTCCAAGGTGTGGCAGGCGGTCTGTCTGAGTGCAGGCTGCTGGCTGGAGGTCAGGCGTCGGACGTGCTCCAGACACGGAGAGGCCAACAGAGCCGCTCCCACGGTGGTCTCCACCTCCTCCTCCAGGAGCAAAGACTGCAGGAGGCGCAGGGAGTGAAGACATACGTCTGGATCCTTGTCTTAGAGGGAGGGAGAGACAAAGGAACATTACCTGACTAACCGGTCTTGTAAACATCTTGTGTTCTAGTGATTCCTCACTAGCATTCACTGCACCAGGATTCTATTTATTTTTATTTCCTGGATGTTGACCCCTGCCTTGGGGCAATCATTACATTTTCAGTTACACTGTGAAAGTGATTAAAAAAACACCAGGACAAACAGAACTCCATGAAGTGGAGTGGAAACCAGAAAAGTAGGGCAGGAGTTATAACTAGTAGTAGAAGTAGTAATAGCAGTAGTAGTAGCAGTAGTAGGAGTCGTTCCTCATCCTCCAGCAGGGTCCAGACCATAGGTCGTAATAGTAGTAGTCGTAATACTACTACTACTACTACTATTAGTAGTAGTAGTAGTAGTAGCACCAGCAGCAATAGTCCTCACCCTCCAGCAGGGTCCAGACCATAGGTTGTATTAGTAGTAGTCGTAATACCACTACTACTAGTACTAGTACTAGTTGTAGTAGTAGTAGTAGTACTACCAGCACCAGCAGTCCTCACCCTCCAGCAGGGTCCAGACCATAGGGAGCAGACCGGGGCTCTGGCTGATGTACTTCAGTCCGCTCACGCTGATGCTGACATTGTACAGAGCCATCAGCATTAGCCTGGAACACATCGTTAGATGAATGAGGAGACCATGCAGGACAGGCATTGGCTGAATGAGGAGACCATGCAGGACAGGGATTGGCTGAATAAGGAGACCATGCAGGACAGGGATTGGCTGAATGAGGAGACCATGCAGGACAGGGATTGGCTGTGATTGTTTATCATACACTTTGAGTCTGGGGAAGGAACCAGTCTTCATGAGCTTCAGCAGCTGCATCAGAGTGTCCAGCAGCACATGACACCCGCTCGACAGGAAGTCCCGCCCACAGGGCACCGCTGCTACGTCTACCAAGGAGAGGAAGCAGAAGGCAGGCGTTGAGCTGCTAACGCTCAATGATAAGAGGTTATTTTGGCAACTGGTTTACGCTAAACATACGGCAGTTGGTTTCTGCCAAGAGTGCGCTTTTCATCATTTCAATGTTAACTTAGTATGTTGTCACTTAGCATGTTGGCACAGTTCTGGCACCATTTTTAAAGTCAAATATAATACTTTTTAATATCTTTCCCATTTAACATCACATCAAATCAAATTTAAGACCCCCCCCCCAAAAAAAGGATTTCCTTTGATCAAAAAGAGATCCTTTATTGAGTCCTACTAAATTGATAAGCTCAATATGATAACCATAATAAAACAAATAAAAAATACTCAAAACAGCCAAAGAAGTAGAATAATAATACATAACTTAAGAGAAACCAGTGAATAGAAAGGTCAACAGACCAAAGCCGTTCACCCCCTCATAAGATAATTAAGACATGTACATAACATTTACATTTTGTACATTTAGCAGACGCACTTATCCAAGGAACTTGCAACAGGTACATTTGTCTTAAGATAGTGAATCATCTATACACCAGTCATAAGAAAAACAAATTGATGCTAGGACAAGGGCTGGGTGGTATATTGATATTTAAAATATATATATTTTTTTTCAAACGACATATGGAACGAGACTATCGTCAATATCGATATATATTTTTATAGATTTTTGGTGAATATTTCAAACTATTAATTGCATCCTTATTTGCTACAATGCTAAATATCAGCAACATGTCACCAGTAGTAAGCAGCAGCTCTCCATTGGCAACTACTCGTGGAATCAGAATGAGAAAATGTATATTTATTGATTTGTGGTTTGGTTCCTGAAACAATTCCATGGTAATGCAATGGCACCAGTATGTGTAATTTGTAGACGGTCCCTAAAACGTAGATTCATATGTGTGTAGATCCAAGTGCTGTTTTCCCACAGATATCAATAGAAACAACATGTTGTGAGTCTAGGTGTGTTGAGTAATAGGATTGGGTAGTCCAGGTCCCCCTGGGTCTAGTGGTGTTCTCATTGGAGGTCTGGTCTTGAGGTCAAGGGTTAGGATTTGGGTCATCATACTGGACTCACTGGTGATGACCCCAGCCAGAGCCAGGACAAACTGGTGCTCAGTGGAGGTCTGGTCTAGAGGTCCAGGCGTGGAGTCCTCCTCCACAGACTGGACGAAGCTCTGCAGGGTCTGACCCGCCAGGTCCAAGAAGGAGGGCAGCTTCCCCTGACACAACATGGATACATTGTTATACAATATATATAACATAATAATATAATGGCATTTAATATATAGCCTCCTTATTGAAATGTGTCTTATTGTTCATATTAATATAAAGTGGTCTAAAGCAGGGGTTCTCAACCACCGTGCCGCGAACCGGTACTGGGCCACGGAGCATTGGCCACCGGGCCGCAAAGATTTACAAATAATGCCTAGCCCAAAAAAATGAATTTTATTATCAGAGATACTTTTGTGAATAAATTAAATATTTTTAAAGATAAACACAACATTGCACTATTTTGCAGCTGCTGACAAGCTATTTCACCAAGATAGCGTGTCGTTTTTGAATAATTATATCAGCAATGTTGATATTTAGAACGATCTTCAGAAGTTAACAGTTATCTGTTGGTCAAACACGGGCAGGTGAGTTTGTCAGAGGCTGCTCCCATTTTCGCCCAAGCCCTGTTCTCAGTGCCTCACTAGAAACCAGCTTTCCTCTTTTTTCTAAGGGGATGTCAGACTCTGCACCACAAAGACCTTCATAGATTCCCGTCTTGAATCTGCGGATCTGCTTGCACTAGTTCTGGTGTTTTGAGGAGGCATGCTCTGGTAACACAGAGCTGTTCCTTGTTCTTCACATTGGCTTTAGATTTCAAGGGCCCTATCTTGCGGCCAGCACAATTTACTTTCTACACCGACGATGTATCGTTGCTAGTTTGCACCCGCCGCAGAGCAGATTTTTCCCCGCAGCAAACAGGCGCCACGACACTTGCGCCTGGAGAGGCATGTCGGCGAAAAGCAGAGGCGCAAATGATACTTGGTGCTATTTTAGTCATCTATAAAATGCGCCAATTCAATTGTGCTACTGACCGAAAAAATTCCTAAAAAAGTCTAAATGCACTAGTGGATAGCGCAGTTGGTGTTGCTATTTTGAAGGGACATCGCAGGTCGGCACTACAACACACAACAACATGCAAACTATTAACCTGATTTAAATATTATGATGTCAAAGATTATTCATACGTGTGAAACTGCACAGGAATAGTGTGTGGATTGTGGAATTATTTTTCCATAGGGCTGCATGAATGAACATGAATGAAGTATAGAAGGCTATGCCATTAAAATAATAATAATAACAATAATAAATTAGAGCAAAGTATAGTCCGGCCTTCCAAAACTAAATCTCGTTTAAGGGTTGGTTAAATTATTTGGGAAAGAACAGCTGATACAGCGGTAAATTGTACTTTTGAATCAATGCATCTGCAAACACCGTACAGCAAACACATGTTCTTGACACAGACATTGTGTACAAGCCCATTACTTATAGGATTGATGAGTATTTGATTGTGAGAAAAGTTTTTTTTTTTAGCAAGTGAGTGTTTCAAAGAATGAATGAATGCGGGTGATGCTTGGTGAGCGTGTGTGTGCGCGCCCATCTGTCTGAACACACGCAAACTAAACACATAACGCATAATACGGTCCATGGCGATGTGTATTAACAGGGGGGGACATGCATATTATGAACACAAGTCGATAAAGATAATATATACAATACTGGTAACAAACAATGTTTGTTAATGTATTGCCGCATATCAATAAATAGACCCATAGTTGCGGCCACAGGACAGCGTCTGCATATCGTATATGTTTTGAGTTGTCTTTGCCGCAATTTACATGACGAATCAGTATTTCTGAAGTTGGAGAAGAAAACACTATTCCATGTGTGAATTATCCCTATTATTTAGTCATAAACTGAGCCATTTGAAGTTTGAAATTCATGTGGTCATGCAGTCAGTCTCAGCGGAGACTGCAAACGCGCTGTCAAAATACCAACTGGTCAAGTCAAATGCGCTGGCTCTTAAAAGGGATGGCAGGTGGAACTCTCATTGGTTTATTGCGCGTTACGCCCAAAACACACCTACGGGTTTCAGACCAACCCATTTTAGATAAAGCTCATTTAACATGTAACAACAATGCAAAGCTCATTTATCTCGCCGTCATAATAGCAACAGCGCCATAGAACCGCCCACAAACCTACTTCGACTTTGCGCTTCACATCTGCGTTTGAGGCCGTCTAACTAGGGCCGAGAGTTTCATAGCTTTGCAAATGAACGTTTAACGTTGCTTCAGGACTGATGTTTCAACCCATCGACCTGTACACTGGGATCTGACGGGGGCTAGAAAAAAAAATAGTCCAAACAGACTTTCGGTGAAGTTAGCACCAGAACCAATCTATTTCGTCATAAACAACATGAAAATAAGGCTTTAAGTAAAAAAAAACGGACTATCCCTTTCAGGAACCTGGTCTTATTAAAATTAGTCTCGGTTACGCGCCTCCCCTTTTTGCTTCTTCCTCCTGCTCTATTCTCCTGTCTCTAAGGTGTTCCTGATTCGGGGGGGGTGGAGCTATGACTACTTAAGGCGTGGCCTGTGTTCCCGCAAGGGTCTCTCACCATTGGCGTCTCATCGCTGTTCTGATCCTGTAAATGGAGGACTGATAGGATAGGGTTTTCGTGTTTTCTGTTTTAGCTGAGACTGGGAACTGTAGGGTAGGAGGAGGAAGTCCTGGCTTCGGCGGTCCAATGCGTGGCTGACCCAGGCTTCCTCCACCCTTTTCTTGTTTTTTCTTTGGTTAGTTAGTCCTCCCGCTGTTGGGGAATTAGTCCTCCCGTTGTTGGGAGTTTGGGAACGATTTTCCGTAATAATAAATCAACATTATTATTAAAACCTTAATCCTGTTTTCTTTGTTTTCCTATCATGTTGCTGGCCGCCAAACCGCGAGCCATGGGGGGCCAAAGGGTGCCAAAGGGGGGGCCGTAACAGTCTCATTGTTCATATTCATATAAAGTGGTCTAAGGCCTCCTTATTGTTCATATTCATATAAAGTGGTCTAAGGCCTCCTTATTGAAATGTCTTATTGTTCATATTAACATAAAGTGGTCTAACTAAAGCCTAAATATCCAATAGACATTCCTTCTACTCTTTTCATGTTGAGCCACGACTCATTTTCAACCAACGGTCCAACAATGTGGTGCTAATCTTGGAGTTACCGCTAATCAAACAATATTTCCAATAATGCTCGCGGCTACAGGAGCTGTTAGGTCGAAAGAGGAGTATGATTTTTAGAACTGGACCACATCGAGATGCGTTCGCTTTCACATATCAAGCGATCGCACCAGGGTTTGGTCTCAGACCAGGAAAATCCTGGAGAAAAACTATCATGAACATAAGTATAAGATAAGGGAGTCTGGGAATGAATATTGTGATAATAAAGCACTTTAGTCCCAATCCCAAATAAACGTGCAGTGATTTACTTATAGAAAGCAGAGGCCCACTCCTGGAACCTTTCGACCAATGAGGAGGAAGTATTGAAAGGCGGTAGTGTGATTAGCCTTTGCAAGCCGAAAATCTGCCTCTTCTGACATCACAAGTGGGCGTGTCCACCTAGGTGCGTGCTGGATAGGTCAGTCTACCAGCCTACCCAGTGGACCGTAGCAAACGTTGCTCATCTATTTGTCACACATCTAGGTGCACACGCCCACTTGTGATGTCAGAAGAGGCAGATTTTCAAAACTGCTTGTAACGGCTAATCACACTCACACCTGGTGGGCGTAATGTAACACCTTTAACTCGGGTCGGCCAGCATGTCCCCCAAGGCCCCCTCTCACCCGAGTAAACCAATGAGGAGGGAGTATTTAACTTACGTCGGCCAGCATGTCCCCGACGGCGTCCTCCCGGCCCGAGACGCTCCAGAGCACGGTGCAGGACGCGGCGCCCAGCCCTGTGCAGAACTCCGCCTGCTGCTGCAGCTGCTCCCGGCACGCCCACAGCTCCGCCTTCAGCACCAGCTTCTCCTGGTGGACGGCGAGAGACGGGCAGCAGGTTAGGGTTAGGGTTAGGGTTAGGCAGAGCGGGTTGGCTGGTAACCGGAAGGTTGCTAGTTAGATCCCCGGCTCCTCCTAATGCCAGTGAGTGCCTCACCCTAAGATAAGATAAGATAAGAATTACTTTATTGTCCACCTTGGTGGAAATTAGTCTTGGGCTGCCCATTGACACACATAACATGTAGAACGACACAACAGTGGAACATACAAATACATCACAACAAGGTAGGGTAGTGCAAACGACCATTAGCAGCAAATCAGTCAGAGAAATAGTGTGAAAGCAGATCTGCTGTAACAAGTGAAAGTAAAATCAGACTGTGTGTCCTTATACCTACCTTCCAAACGTTAACTTAATAAACTGATCTCAATGGTGTTGTCATACAGAACTTAACTGTATGACAGAACTGTTCTATATCTGGATTAATCCAGTTATTAATCATAGTGACTTTGAGATAGAAATGAAAGAGAACCGACCGCAGGTATTTATAGAAATCCTTTTAGCGCTAGAACGCTCATTTCACAGCTCCCTGTAGGCTACTACTGATCTAACCAATGCAGGTAGACTACATTAAACTAGGGTGAACAGACTTGCCAGAACAGTCCCAATTTTGAGTTGCGTGTCCTGCGTCCTGAGTCCTGGCAAAATGTCCTGGTTTCCACCAACCACTATCAAATGTCCCCTTTTGTCCGCGATTACAAAGCCACGTGGTCTTATTACAGCCAGAACATTAACCACATAGAAAGAATAAAGTATCCAGCATGTGATTATAACAATGTATGAGGGCATAGGCATTACGCAACAGTTATGCTCGCCAATCGATTTTGGAGCAAATTCACTCCTCAAACACACACGTTTAGGCTAATTTGAAGAGCATTTGTCCCTGTGTTGCGGTCATGTATTCGGAGATCTATGAGCGAGCACACACGCACGCACGCACGCACGCACGCACGCACGCACGCACGCACGCACGCACGCACGCACGCACGCTTTAGTCTGGCATATAAGAAATCGCTCCATTAATTAGTTATTCAGTGTTTCATGTATTTGAGCTAAAATTATTTTTCTATTGACCTAGCTTGTGACTTGTCTTGACATGATTTTGTGTTTTTGTGGCTCGGCATGAGCAGCAGCACTTACCTCAACTACGAGCGTGTCGTAGGCAAATAACGCTGCTCCTTTAAATGGAAAAGCAAGACCGAACGGTCGAATGAGTGATTTGACCTGTAAATATTTTAGACAGCCTTGCGTTTTGAGCTATTTGGCGATCTTGTATCTTTTACAGCTTTTGGTGTGAACGTAGTTAGCCTTCCTGAGTACTGCTCAATCAAATATTGTTGGGAGTGGGATTTTGTGACTTGCCGATCACCTTCCCTGCAATTGTAATTATTTTGGTGAGTTTGTTTTTATTTAAAGCCAGGCAGTTATATTAAAAGAAAGTATGCTTTTGACCAGGCTTCTGTAGGTCATCTCGAATATGTCCTGGCTGACATCAAAACTCCTCAACTTCCTGATTAAAAACTGTCTTTGGTTGGCTCTTTTAAAAATGCTCCTTGTGTTCTCATAAAAATGTAGGTTATGGTCAATAATTGTGCCTAAATATTTAATATTATAAATATTTAGTTTTACTTGTTCAACTGGCAGGTTGTTAAGGATGACATGGGGGGTGTTGCTGTCCCCACCGGTTTTTGACCTTATGATAAGTTATTTTGTTTTGACCACATTGATTTCTAACTTACTTGCTAGACACCAGTCCTGAAGGACACTGACCCGGCTGAGGTATGCCTCCTCATATGTGGCAACATCCTTCAGGAGGAGGCCAGCCAGTACCATGTCATCTGCACATTTAAAAATGTTAATGCTACTGCTGTGAACACACATGTTATTGTTGTAGAGAACAACACCCTAAGTGTCAGGGTAAGTGCCTTACCCTGACTGCTCATGACGAGCTGGCTGTCACCTTGCATGGTTGACACAGCCATATCGGTGTGTGAATGTGTGTATGAATGGGTGATTGTGTGCATGAATGGGTGAATGTTAGGCAATATTGGTAAGCGCTTTGGATGGCCACTTAGAAGCACCATAAATGCAGTCCACTTGCGATAGACAAATGGACTGGACTAGAGGGACCCCTCAGATCAGGTCTTTAGAGGGACTTGTCCCCTCAGACCAGGTCTCTAGAACAGGGGTCACTAACAGGCGGACCACGGCCTGGGCCCAGACCCAGAAGCCTTGGTCGTGGTTTAGTGGATGAAGAAACGCACTGACAAATTGCACGTGAGTTAAGCCATCCCACGTCATACTACTCAGCCAATCAAACCCGTGCATTTCATGCGGTAAACATTGCAACTCAGTGAAGACTAGGTTTGGGCCGATGGACGATGTCATCGTCCATCACGATGGCTGACAGACATGGAGAGCCACCATCGTCATGCCACGCCCCCCCCAGCCCCCCCGTCAGACACACTAATCCTAGTCTCTTCTATAGTTAACCCAAAAAAAAAATTAAGAATATAAAATTGAGAATATAACCAATGCATGCTATTTTAATTACGGTAGCCTATGCCAGAGACGTGACGCGTTAGTCTTCCGCGATCTGATTGCATCTCTCGAGATTACACAGTGCCATGTCGCCAAACTGTGCGGCTGGAGAAAATGTACAGTGAAGCAGCAAGCCTGGCTCTGTGAGATCCTGTCCTTAGCGGAGAAAGTTGCCATCACCGCCGATGTTTGGACAGCGTTGACTACGGAGCCGTTTTTTACTGACTGGGTTGTGCAGAGTGCGATCCTGCAGACCCGCTCAATACCAGAGAGGCACTCTGAATATATCTCCTAATATATACTTAAAAACGAAAATATCAGTTTTAGTGTATGTGTTAAATTAAATAGTAATAAACGCAACATTGACATCCTAACTAAAAAAAGTTAGCTGGCCACCGCTGACACATTTAGCCTATTGTAAATTGATATGAGACATTGTAAACATTCACAATCCTGCTCCATGCTCTCCATCGGTCGTCTGCCCGTCTATTGCGTGGTTCACACATGAGCAGCTCTTGCACACGTCAGTAGTGTCCCTTGGCAGTATACTCTCACCATGTCCCCCCCCCCCCCCAACTGTCAACTGCCAATTTAGGGGACATCGCCCAACGCTGTGACCCAGCCCAATGTGACCGGTTCACCAGGACCCTGAGCCACACATCCACTGCCCAACCACGTGCTCAGGAGTTCCCTCAGAGTGGCTTTGAGTGCCCCCTCACACCAGGTCTGTAGTGCCCCCTCAGGTCTCTAGTGCCCCCTCAGGTCTCTAGTGCCCCCTCACACCTGGTCTCTAGTGCCCCCTCAGGTCTCTAGTGCCCCTTCAGGTCTCTAGTCAGGTCCTCAGTGATAACAGTAACAGGTCCTCTCACCTCCCGTTCCCTCTGGCGCTCCGTCTCCGCTGAGTCCAGCCGTGACCCGAGGTGGAGACACTGCTGCCGGAGTCGATCCTGCTCCTGGCTGACCTGGTCACTCACTACAACACAAACACACGGCAGTCCCTCCCCTTCAGGCTTGGCGTTCATGTTTTCATCAGGGGACCTCACCTCTCTCTGCAGCAGTTTTTGTGCAGAGTTCATGTGTTCATCAGTTCATCCTCACATCTCTGTAGCGCTGTTTCTGAGCATTGTTCATGTGGTCATCAGTTCATCCTCACCTCTTTCTGCGTTACTGGTTTTGTGCAGCGTATCAACGAGGTCGTTCACCACGCGGGGCAGGAAGTCTCTGAGCTGCATGACCTCCGTGGTCAGCCTGTCCAGGTCTCCTCTCCCCACTCTGAAGAAAACTTCCTGGAAGAGGATCCATGAACAGCACACAGTATACATATGTAATATATATACCAATATGTTCCAAAATGGGGGGGAATTCTCCCCTTAAGAGCTCCACATAGGGGGGATTTTTTAAGTTTTGGGGGGATACTTGCGAGCTCAATTACATTTGGCCCCCAACACTAATTTAAGGGATTCTCTTCATTAAATTCCTTATACAAATGCACACATGTGCTATTACTTTAACTGTTGTGTACTGTACTGTCTTCTGCTTTATCTTTGCTCAGTTGAAAAAAGAAGAAAAGAAATCAAACACTTTGTTCTCAATGAATTCATTAACTTTTAATCCTTTTACATGTCCTATAGAAACAGAAGTTGCTGACTTATTTCCTTAACTATATACAGTCCTATTAGTTTCTCCCTCTCCTCTCTTAGGGTTAGAGTTAGGTCACATCTCCATGGTACATCACTACCCTGACGTACCACGTAATCTGATGTACCATACATCAGTACCCTGATGTACCATGTGTTTACCACCGTTTGGGCAATACCCGCAATCCTGTGCTGAAGTTGTAGAGGCAGGTTTAAGCCAGCGGTACGCATTAGCCTACTGAAAGCTGCGTGCGTGCAGCCCGTCTAAAAGAGCAAAAATAAATCTGACTGAGGAGAGGAACGAACTGAGAACCTCTTGATTACTGACTTAGCATCACTACGCTGGTACCACTGTGGCACTTGTTTTAGACCTGTTACACTTAAATCAAAGTATATTACTCAATATCTGAGAACTTTGTACATAATGTATCTTATCAGGCTTAGTGACATTTAACAAGACAAATAGGCTATATATAATATATAAAATACATTATTTGACTACGCCGAACAATGAATATAATTACAACCAATAGATTTTATTGATACTGATAAAACAACGATTACATCATTTTAAACTGTACTTCAATAGAAAAAGATTGAAATAATATTAGCAATAAAGAGCTGTAGGTAGCTTTCGCCAGAGATCATGGCTTTCTGGTACTTCATCTGTCGCAAAAAACGTTAAATTCATGCAAATGAACTGATTAACGACCAGTTAACGACCGCCCACAGACTCTGAGCGACCGGTGCGACCACAAGCTGCCAGACGAGCGACCACAGCGACCGGTGCGACCGACGAGGCGACGCACGTCGTCGCTCAGCCCTACTGAGAGGCGGCCGAGAGGAGCCGGTGTTACACCGAATTCTGTGACCCACCGAAAAGTGTCACCCCCAGGGGGCGCTGTCGCACATTTTCTGCAACATGCACGAGTTTGAAGCGTTGACAGGCATGTGCTTAATAAATTGATTTGATTTGATTAGCATTTTACAGACCCATACAATGGATGTGCGTTTAGTACGGCCCATCACCGTTCCTTCTTTCCCCATAAAAAGCTAGTCATGTCGTTGATTTACCTTTGAGCATTTGCTGTTATAGGCTACTGTGTAAAATGCTGTTTAGAATTAACGTTTGCATGAAGAAAAAAACGACCCACCGGTGGGGGAAGATCTTATGTTCTATTTATGTTTTTGTTATAATGCACATCGACTTCATGCCCGTCTACGCTTCAAACTCGTGCATGTTGCAGAAAATGTGCAACAGCGCCCCTTGGGCTCACACTTTTCGGTGGGTCGCAGAATTCGGTGTAGCACCACCTGCCATCCCCTTTAGGAGCAGCGCATTGGACTTGAGTTGATGTTTTGACAGCGCGTTTGCAGTCTCCGCTGAGACAGATGCATGACCACATGAATTTCAAACTTCAAATGGCTCAGTGTATGGCCAAATAATAGCCCTAATTAACACATGGAATAGCGTTGTCTTCTCCAACTTCAGAAACACTGACTTCAAACATATATGATATGCGGACGCGGTCCTGTGGCGCAACTGTGGGTCTATTTATTGATATGCGCCAATACAGTAACAAACATCGTTTGTCACCAGTATTGTATGCATTATCGTTATCGACTTGTGTTCATAATATGCCCCCCGTTATATGTCCCCCCGTTAATATACATCCATGGAGGACTGTATTATGCGTTACGTGTTTAGTTTGCGTGTTTAAACAGATGGGCGCGCGCACACACGCGCACCAAGCATCACCCGCATTCATTCATTCTTTTAAACACTCACTCGCGGTAAAACTATGTTTTCTCACGATCAAATACTCATCCATCCTAAAAGTAATGGGCTTGTAGGCTACACAATGTCTGTGTCAATAACATATGTTTTTGCTGTACGGTGTTTGCAGATGCATTACTGTTTAAATGTACCGCTGTATCAGATGTTCTTTCCCATTTAACCAACCATCTACCCTAAAACGAGATTTTGTTTTTGAAGGCTGGAATATACTTTGCTCGAATTTATTATTGTTATTATTATTAGTAGTAGTATTATTAACGCATTGCATTGCCTACTATACTTCATTCATGTTCATTCAGCCCTATGGAAGAAAAAAAAAATCCACAATCCACACGCTATTTCTATGCAGTTTCACAAATATGAATAATCTTTGACATCATAATATTTAAATGAGGTTAATCATTGCATGTTTGTGCTGTGTATAGCCTACGTGTGTAGGCGTATGTTGTAGTTCCGACCTGCCATGGCGCGTCAAAATAGCAACACCAACTGCGCTATCCGCTAGTGCATTTAGACCAGGAATTTTTCGGTCAGTAGCGCAATTGGATTGGCGCCTTTTTTAGATTACTATAATAGCACCAAGTATCATTTGCGCCGGAACACGCCTCTGCTTTCCGCCGACACGCCTCTCCAGGCGCAAGTGTAGTGGCGCCTGTTTGCTGCAGGGGAAATCATCTTTGCGCCGGGTGCAGACTAGCACCCATACATGCGTGTAGAAAGTCAATTGCGCTACGCCCAAGATGGGCCCTCAATGTGATGTTGCCAAAATAGGCTCTAACCTAAGTATTATAAAGTGTTGGCCTTTATTGTTATCAGTACAGGATTTACAGATAAATCAAATGTTATTTAAACATCTTCACAAAGTTATTGATCAATGATTTTTAATTAAAATGGGACTTTAGCCTTACGTTAAAGGTCTCAAATCATATAACCATATGTTTCCACAGTAATAATTTGAAGTTTGCTGGCTGTGACAGTACATATATTCAGATGTAAGGTTGATACGTGTTCTTCCTTTAATGTGAGTTGTCTTCCTCATCGAACAGATGAAGAAGAAACTGGTCGGGGTGACCAGAGAGCACGAAGCACTCATCAACTTTGTGGAAACCAATAAGCACATCTGCACTGAAAAGGAAAAACAAAAGGTAAAGGAACCCTGAACCTCCCTGTTAATCCTCATTCCCCTCCCCTGAGCTCCCTGTACCTCCCCACCCCACCAGTCCGTTTACGAGGAACATAGCTTTTTTTATTTAACAAAAGCAAAAAAAAGCAAGTAAATGGGAGACAGAGGGAAAAGCCTGAGGACATCAGGTGGAGAACCTGAGCTAACCCCTACCTGCTCCTTAATGACCTTACTGTCTAACCCCTACCTGCTCCTTAAGCAGGCAAGGGTTACTGTCTAACACCTGCTCATTAATGACCTGTCTCTGTACTGCCTAACCCCTACCTGCTCCTTAATGACCTGTCTCTGTACTGTCTAACCCCTACCT
>JAOPJL010000089.1:19144119-19163347 GCA_027123545.1 Trisopterus esmarkii | reverse complement strand
AATCAAATACTTTATTGATGCATTTTCATACTTGTGATTCTCCGATTTATTTTTTCTGCTGCTTTTATGCTACGTCTTTTGTGAAGAACATTGGGTTACCTTGCTGTATGAAATGTGCTATATAAATAAATGATCATTACATTACATCACTGTAACTCTAGATAAAGATCTTTATCTAGTCCTAGAGATATTTCCTTCACCCATTTACCATTGGCTGCCCGGTTGCATAAAAGATATTCAGTTATGTAAATGTTTCATGATGATGCTCCCATCTCTGTGGCAATAACAGCAGATTTCAGTCTTCACGTGCGCACAACGATCTATGTGCACAAGCCATGCATAGCTTCTCTGACACTTAAATAAATACATAGTAGAGACACAGCGAATCACACCATACAAACGGATACATACTCTGTTCCACCAGCATGTCCATGTCTCTGACGATGGCTAAGAAGAATGGTCTCATTTTGGGGTCGTAGTTCATGCAGTGGGTCATCAGTTGAGCCAGCTCCCTGCAGTCCGGGGTGGCCAGCTGGCACTCTGCGCTGTAGAACTGCTCTTTCTGCTCCACACACACAAGTTATGGCTTTTTTTTTTTTTACTCCAGTACAATTTAATCTATTTTAATTGTGTATCTCTATGTTAGTGGAATATATCGTAATACATTTTTACTACAATTATTTAAAACATACCACTTGTACCATTATTTATAATTAAATGATTCCAATAATCTAATTATAACAATACTTTATCTTAACAATGCCTTTTACTGGCTAGTTTCGTAACCATAAAAACAGGCGATACACACTTGGGTTTTAATGGGTATGATAAAACTTGAAAGTGTAAAACCGGGTCCTCAACTTGAATAACCGTCGTTAAGCATGTTGTGTTTTACTTGACTAGAACTTTTAGTGGAGCATTTACCAAAGCTGCGAGTTCACATGCTGGTGCAGTAGTGAGTGTGTAAATTTGAGCGTGGGAGAGAGTGGCATGTAAACTAGCGAGTGAGTGCATGAGTGAATGCATGATTGTGAGTCTGTGAGTGGCTTGGAGTGTGAGTGAGTGAGAATGTGAGTCTGTGAGTGGCTTGGAGTGTGAGTGACAGAGAGTTTGAGTTTGAGTTTGACCTACCTCCGTGAGCATCTTGTCCTTGAGGGGCACCTCTCCGTTGTAGCAGATCTCCCACAGGGTGGTCCCGAAGCCCCACTTATCAGCTGCCACGCTCAGGTTGTTCACTGTCTTGATGCACTCTGGTGCGATCCACGGGATGCGACCCACACACTCTGAAAGAGGAGGAGGGAAAGGAAGAGTACAAGGAGGAGGAGGGAGAGGAAGAGTACAGGGAGGAGGAGGGAGAGGAAGAGTACAAGGAGGAGGAGGGAGAGGAAGAGTGTGAGGAGGAGGAGGAGGAGGAGGAGGAGGGAGATTAGAAGGAGGAGGGAGAAGAAAAGTGGATGAGGAGAGGAGGAAAAGCACAGAGCGAGAAAAATCATAAATTTTTTTCGAATAACCTTGGCTTTTTTCATTGAGCTCCAATTATATGGCTGCCCATTCAGCACCTTTTACCTATTACCCTTACCCATTCTGTTCTTCTTCCCTTGGACTTGGAGTGTTCACTTAGTGGAGTTTGAGTTGTCTATAGCCCTTCAGAGGGCTTAGTTTAGGGGGTATCATATGTGAGCCTGTGAAGCCTTTGAACGCCCAACAAATAAAATTGACTTACAAAAAAATGCATGTTTCAATGGATTCCCTTTAGTAACGTCTTACTGGCCGCATAAGCTGGTATTATACGTGTAGCTATGAGGTTGCCTGGGGCCTCATGTAAAAAGCTTGCTTACACAAAAAAGCTGCGTAAGCCACTTCTCACGCAAACGTTTGGATGTACAAAGACTGCCTAGACGTGAGAAAGTGAGGTTCTCCACGTAAACTATATGCCTGGCTTACACACATTTCTGCTGCATTTTGTCAGTTGACAGAACATAGAGGCAATGCAGCGCAACAACATTAGGCTAACTGGATCACGAGTCATGAAGTCATACTGCAATATGAGGCTAGTTAAAAGTGGATTTGAACGTCGGAATGCGTGATCTTAAATGCACTTCAATCATGTGTTATTGTTGTCGAGACGCATAATGTGACACTGTTGTTGATATTTGGCTCAACTTAAACAGACCCATAAAACGATATTGTTAATATTGGAATTAAAAGGAATGGAAGCCCCAGCAATATTATTTTCAGCGATGACTTTATTAAACGTTACATATTTTCAGGACCACGCATGACATCTGGGGTAATCGATCTCTCTCGACGCAAAGGCGTAGGATATTATTGACACCTTGGGTGTATGGGAACAACCTATCGTCAGCATGCATCCAAATAAATGAGAATATAAAAGCATGCTGGCGAGATGCTGGCGGGACCACACCAAAAAGGAGCCGATCCCCTATCACAGCTGAATTAGGGCATCTACATTAAGCATTAACAACCTACTCATTAAGTTCCATAGAGAAGACCATAAAAAATTTGCTTTGGTTATTGTAAAACTATTTCTGCACGTATTAAAATGGAAGCTTGGAACCATTTTTAAGAAAGAATGTAAAACGTAGTTACAATGCAATAGAACCTCCAAAATCTAGAGAAAAATATATGCTAAATGCAACTGTATGTCCGAGAAATGCAACATGGGCAGGGCTTTTGGTGGCAGGCTTGGAGCCAACCTCTTCCCACAAAGACTGCACTTGAACTGAAACATCAACATGGTCACTGATCCGACACAAAGTTGCCAGCCATCGAGCGCCTTCTCCCATTGAAGAGACGATCCAGGAAAACACACACCTCTGTTTGAACTAGGGCTGAACGAATTGGGGAAATAATCTAATGCGATTGCGATTTAGTATGCCATTTTTCTTTAATTCCTTATGTTCTGTATTATTCACTAAACAAGCAATAAATCATTCTATAGTATGACCAACACAACATTCGAAGCAGTCAACATATAAACTGCTCTTCCCTTTAGGCCAGGCCTATGTGTTGAGATTAATTAGGGACCGAGCCGACATAGTCGGGCGAATTAGGGACCGAGCCGACATAGTGGGGCGAAGTCCCTATTGAAACTGTGTTGGTTATTCTTTCTTTTTAGGGACCGAGCCGACATAGTGGGGCGAAGTCCCTATTGAAACTGTGTTGGTTATTCTTTCTTTTTAGGGACTGAGCCGACATAGTCTGGTGAAGTCCCTATTGTATTTGTAATGTTTATTAGGGACCGAGCCGACATATGTCGGGCGAAGTCCCTATTGAAACTGTGTTGATTATTAGGGACCGAGCCGACATATGTCGGGTGAAGTCCCTATTGAATTGAACGGATTATTAGGGACCGAGCCGACATAGTCGGGCGAAGTCCCTATTGTATTTGAACAGATTATTTATTTATGGAATTGCCACATTTCACATTCAAAAACGCTCACTAGCGCCACCTACAGCTTTTACGCGGTACAACACACCCCCTAACTCCAAATTACTTCAAATTTTGTACATATGTGCGGACAACTATGCTCTACAAAATTGCCATTGGGACTACTAATGTCGGTCTCGAAAAAAATTCCACCATTTAGAATTTTGTGAAAAACACGTTTTAGCACACTCCTCCTACAGCGCACATCCGGTTCCCTCCAAATTTTCTAGCTAGCATCAATACCCCAACATGCTCAATCTCTATCAAAAGGTTGGTAAAATATTGTTCCCCTCTGAAGCTATTGGCCAATCAACACAAAAGGGGCGGAGCTCTGGAAATTAATAGCCATAATTCCTTAAGCTTTAACCCAATCGACACCAAACTTCTACGATTTGCTCACATATCTACCTGCAACACCCCCTCAAATTTCCAATCAAATCAACCACTTGGGGGCGCTACAGCAAATCCCCAAATGTGTGCCTTTTTGGCAATTTTTGGCCAATTTTGCACATTTGTCGCGTATGTATTTTAACGCACTCCTCCTACACCGTTAATCCAATACCTAATAAAATCACTGAGGTTCTTCGAAAGCCCTCAATGATTAAACGTTAGTAAAAGGTCTTCCAAAAGTCAAAGGGCGTGGCAAGGGCGGAGCCATGAACTTCGCTATTTCGCCACTAAACTGCACACTCTCATAACTTCTGTGTACATTGTCTGATATGATCAAAACTGCTCAGGTTCCATGATAGTGCCGCCCTGAACACGTCTGCACTGCGATATTGACTGACAATCAGAGCGCGACCTACTGGCGACTACAAATGTAACGTCTTCACATTTTTACTGATAATTCAAAAACACATTAACACAGATTGAGCACCTTTAGCTTTAACGTACATGCATGAAACTTTCAACGTATATAGAACCTGTACAGATGTACAAATAAGGCTCTTGGACCCAAACCCTAAACCTAACAGGAAGACAGCCATTGCCCATATTTTTCACAATTGTACGGTTTGCATTTTAACGAACTCCTCCTACACCGTTGATCCAATTCCTACGAAACTCACTGAGATTCTTCGAAAGCCCTCAACGATTCAAAGTTACTAAAAGGTCTTCCAAAAGTCAAAGGGCGTGGCCAGGGCAGAGCCATGAACTTTGCTCTTTCGCCGGTAAACTGCAAATTTTATAACTTCTGTGTACGTCATCTGGTATGATCAAAACTGCTCTCGTTTGATGAGAGTGCCGCCCTGAACACGTCTGCACTGCGATATTGACTCGCAGTCAGAGCTCCACCTACTGGCGACTGCAAATGTCACGTTTTTACACTTTCACCGCTCATTCCAAGAGATGACAACCAGCGATGAGGCGGCGGCAGGGTAGGCGGCCGCTACACTGCCAGGCGGTCGTAGCTTTCACTAGTTGCGCGGGTGCTCGGTCCCGTTCATCACTGCTTGTTATAATTTGAAATTCGTCCCAATCGCCAACATGGCATCTGTAGGAGATGATTTTGTTTTGTGTCATCCAAAATGAACCATAAAAGGTGCAAAAAGTGTGGACCTACACGGTGCTGGAACTAGGGTGACCACCCGTCATGCGTAGCACTTGCTTGCACAGCGCTTGAATTATTGGTTATTCTTCTATATTATTAGGGACCGAGCCGACATATGTCGGGCGAAGCCCCTATTGAAACCCTACGGATTATTCTTTCTTTTCTTCTTTTTATTCTGCCATTTCAAATGCCTTTTTGGGGACCTTCCCATACCCCAAAATTCAAAAATTTCTTGCTGCACATTCAGACCATTCTGCCAAAGAATTTATGAAATTGCCACATTTCCGACATTTCACATTCAAAAACGCTCACTAGCGCCACCTACAGCTTTTACGCGTTACAACGCACCCCTTAACTCAAAATTATGAAATTTTGCACATATCTGCTCACAAGTGTGCTCTACAAAATTGCCATTTGGACTATTAATGTTTGTCTGGAAAAATGTTGAGCCATTTTGAATTTTGTGAAAAACACGTTTTTGCACACTCCTCCTACAGCGTACATCCGACTCGCTACAAATTTTCTAGCTAGCATCGATACCCCAACCGGCTCAATGCCTATGAAAAGGTTGGGAAAATATTGTTCCCCTTTAACGCTATTAGCCAATCAACACAAAAGGGGCGGAGCTCTGGAAATTATTAGCCATAACTCCATAAGCTTTAACCCAATCTACACCAAACTTGTACAATATGCTCACATATCTACCTGCAACATATCCTAAAAGTTTCAATTCAATTAACAACGCGGGGGCGCTATAGCAAATCTCATTTGCACATTTGTCGAGTATGTATTTTAACACACTCCTCCTACACCACTGATCCAATTCCTGCGAAACTCAGAGGTTATTCGAAAGCCCTAAACGATGAAAAGTTATTAAAAAGTCTTCCAAAAGTCAAAGGGCATGGCCAGGGCGGTGCCATGAAGTTCGTTGTTTCGCCACTAAACTGCACACCGTTATAACTTATGTGTACATTGTCTGATATGATCAAAATTGCTCACGTTTGATGAGAGTGCCGCCCTGAACACGTCTGCACTGAGATATTGACTCGCAGTCAGAGCGCCACCTACTGGCGACTGCAAATGTCCCGTCTTCACACTTTTACCGATCATTCAAAAACACATTAACAGAGATTCATCACCTTTAGCTTTGACGTACATGCATGAAACTTTATACGTACATAGAACCTGTAGAGATGCACAAATAAGTCTCATAGACCCAAACGCTTAACCTAACAGGTTAAGGTGCAATTTTAGGCGACTTTTTGCCCCTTTTTTCACATTTGCATGCAGTGTACTATAACGAACTCTGCCTACACCGTTGCACAGATTGCTACCAAACTTGGTGAGCCTGTTCTATATCGTTTAAGGATGAAAAGTTATTAAAAGGTCTTACAAAAGTAAAAGGGCGGAGCTTCCGGTTTGGCAAATGAGTGGATAGACGTTAAATCAGGAGCTCCCGGTGTATCAAGCGAAAAAACATTGAAAAGCCTTAATTCAAACGCGCAACCAGAGAAGGGATGAGTAGTAAAAGGGAACAGACCAAAAAAGAAACTGAGAAGAAACAAAGAGAGCGAGAAAAAATGGGAGATAGAAAGAGAGACGACGGGTCAGATGCAGCTAACGACGACATGTTAATTAGCATGAAGGCTGGCTTCGATAACGTGTCTAAGCAGATCGTAACAATTAGCGAGGAAAACCGAAAAGAAATGAAAGACATTCGAGAGAGTATTCAAAATCTGGGAAGTATGTGGAGACAAGAACTAGCCAAGTTTAATGAGGAGATGGGCAACAAGTTCGAGGCCATCGACAGGGGAATGGAAGCCCAGGGCAGCGATATTGTGGACATTCAAGAGCGTGTGGTGGAGACCGAGGAGTGGAACGCAGATCTGAAGGAAATTCTCGCCTCTTCCCTCAAGCAGCAAAGGATGCTACAGGAGAAGGTAACGGACTTAGAAGGGAGATCGAGAAGGAACAATGTTCGAGTTTGGGGAGTACCAGAGGGCACAGAAAAGGATTCGACACCCGAGTTTATAGAGCGCTTGATTCGCGAGGAGCTTAAACTCGGGGAAGATGCGAGTCTACAAATACAGCGCGCCCACAGAGCGTTGGCACAGAGACCGGCCCCAGACAAGAACCCCAGGGCGATCATTGTCAACTTCCTGCAGTACCAAACCAAAGAGGACATCCTCAAAAAGGCCTGGCAGACGAAAATCGAGATCGGGGGAAAGAGTGACGTTTGACCACGATTACCCAGCGGAGGTGGCTGCGAAGCGCCGTAGATATGCGGGTCTGAAGAGAGTTCTAAAGGGAGAAGGGATTCGGTTTCAATCACCGCTAACGGCACTGAGAGTCCACTGGCAAGGAGGCATCCGGACTTACGGCAGTCCACAAGAAGCTGCGCGGGCGATGAAGGAGAAGGGAATGAAGGTGGATGGACTGATAGAGGAACAACTGACGCTGGAGCAGCAGCTTGAGACCGCTTTCAAGTGGCGCAGTCGGAGACCAGGAGAACGACGTCGCTGGGAGAGCGAGGGAGGAACTGAAGCGGTTCTCCAGGAAGAAGTGAGAGGAGTTTTTGAGTTTTGGTATTTTGGTAGAAATTACGAACTCTGGTATTTTCTAAATTCTTTGGTATTTTGTTATTCATGTTGCTCTCAGACTCTAGTTGGTTGTTTTCTGAAAGTTACGGCTATTTGCGATATTTCATTCTTCATTATGTGGGATGGTTTGATCAGTGTGGGTAAAGATATATCCCTAATGTTTTGTTGGCTTTAAAAGAATCATAAGGTTAAGGCCGGGAGTGATGGTTGGAGTATGTTGGACTTTTTTAGCGTGTACGGAGGACTTCAGTTTGGAGAGTTTTCCATCGCTAAGAGGGGCCCTCTTACGAGAGGATTTCCCCTCTCCCCACCAACAGGGGAAATGGGGATAGATAAAGAACCCCAGTTTACCATGGGAGTTCACTTTTTTGTTTACTGTTATTCAGTTAGAACAGCTGTTGCTGATGTTTTTTATGTGTTCATATTTAGCTTATGGGTAATGAAAGGGCATTGGGGAACGGATGTATAATGCAGTATGAAGGTAACAAAGTGGTATCGCTGAATGTGAATGGGCTGAGTAATCCAATTAAGAGGGCAAAGTTTATGGCCAAATTCAGAAAAGAAAAAATTCAGGTGGTTTTTCTGCAGGAGACACATTTGTCTATAGAGGAACATGAGAAACTAAAGCGATTTGGGTATAACAACACATTTTACAGCACTTACCACAAATACAGTAATAGGAGAGGGGTAGCCATATTAATATCAAATTCAACCAAATTTGAACCTGAAAAAGAAATGCGGGATAGGGAGGGAAGGTATATAATGGTAAAGGGTAAATTAGAGGGACAGAGAGTAACACTGATCAATGTATATGCACCTCCTGATAGCAAGAAAGCCTTCTTTGAATCATTATTTGACATCATTAATGTAGAATTAGAGGGGATCTTAATATGTGGAGGGGATTTCAATATGGTGATGAACTATAATCTAGATACAACTAGTACGAAGAAGAATAGGACATGGCTTAATAGGTATATGAATACGCAACTGGTTGATTTGGGAATAGTAGATGTTTGGAGAGACTTACATCCCTTGGGGAGAGACTATACACACTATTCAGACCCACACCAAATGTACTCAAGGTTGGACTATTTCTTTATGACAAAGGGGGATATGCATAGGGTAGAGGACTGTAGGATAGGGGTAGCAGATTTATCAGACCATAACGCAGTCTACCTGACAATAAACTTAAGTAAGAGAAGGAGGACTACAGTGTGGAGAATGAATGTGGGGGTATTGAATGACAAAGACCTGGTGGAAAGGATAAGAATGGATATAAATAGGTATATAGAGGAAAACGATAATGGGGAGGTAGATCCAGCCATCCTTTGGGATGCGCTTAAGGCGGTCACTAGGGGGAATTTGATGGCACAGACAGCACTTCGCAAGAAATCCAGACAAGCGAATTATCAGACACAAATTGGTTGTTTGAAAGACTTGGAGAGAAAGCATAAGGCCACAAGTGACCCAGAAGTACTTAGACAGGTGAAAGATACAAAGAAGAAAATTGATAATATCTTACTGTCAGAAGTGGAAAAGAAGGCTAGATTTGTCAAACAAACCTATTATGAGGGAGGCCCTAAAGCAAGCAGACTACTGGCTAGACGGCAAGCATTGAACACCATATACAAAATTAGAGACCCCCAAACTAACGATTTGCTTACTGAACCAGATAAAATAGAGAGTATTCAGGGATTATTATCAAAATTTATACACACAACCAGCAATGGCAGACGAACATGATATGAGAAACTTCCTGACCAGGCTGGATCTACCATCAATAGGGAAAGAGCAGAATACATTATTGACTGCAGACATCACTGAGGAGGAAATGGAAAGGGCGATATCTAGGATGAAGAACAATAAGTCGCCTGGCAGTGATGGATTCCCCTCAGAATTTTATAAAACATTTAGACAAGAGTTGACCCCGGTACTGTTGGCCTCATTTAGACATACAATTAAAGAAGGGAAAATCCCCCCCTCATGGAGGGAGGCCATTATCACAACCATACCCAAAGAGGGCAAGGATAAAGAGCATTGTAGCAGCTATAGACCAATATCAGTACTAAATGTGGACTATAAGATGTACACCTCAATAATCTCCAAAAGATTCGAGACATTCATGACTGACATTATAGACGAAGACCAGACCGGCTTTATTAAAGGTAGACCGACACAAGACAATATTAGGAGGATGTTACACATTGTAGAAGAGACTCAACAAACAAAGAAAAGTGCAATTTTAGTTAGTTTAGACGCAGAGAAAGCCTTTGACAGTGTCAATTGGACTTATTTATATAAGGTGTTAGAAAGATTCGGGTTCAATGAGAAGTCTGTCCAGTGTATTAAGGCATTATATCAAGAACCGACTGCTAGGATCAAGGTGAATGGTAGTCTCACAGACCCCTTTTGTCTGGGAAGGTCTACAAGACAGGGGTGTAGTCTCTCTCCAACTCTCTTTGCGATATTCATAGAGCCATTGGCACAGGCGATAAGGCAGAACCAGGACATCAAAGGGGTGGAGGTGAATGGTAGAGAACATAAGATAGGGCTGTTCGCAGATGATGTGGTAGCCTACTTAGAGCGACCCAGTGAGTCCCTTCATGCTTTGATGAATCTACTGGAGGAGTATGGATATTACTCAGGATACAAACTTAACGTTACCAAAACACAGATCTTGGCCATAAACTATGCCCCTACACCAGAGTTAGAAGAGAAATACAAAATTATGTGGAATTCAGAAACAATTAGATATTTGGGAGTGAACATCACACGGGGAGTGGGGAAGTTATATACTGCAAATTACAATCAGATTAATCAGGAACTCAGACGGGATATAGGAAGATGGTCAATACTACAATTAGATCTAAGTTCAAGGATAGAAATAATTAAGATGAATGTATTACCGAGGCTACTGTACCTGTTCCAAACTCTGCCAGTAATGATACCACAGAAACAGTTCATGGAGTGGGATAGATGGATATCCAGGTTCATTTGGGGGGGTAGGAGGCCAAGGATTAGATTTAGCACCATGCAGCTCCCCAAAGACAAAGGGGGCATGGCAGTACCGAGACTGCAGGACTACTTCTATGCTGCACAGCTCAGGGCTGTAACTTGCTGGTGTAATGGAGAATATATAGCTAGATGGAAGGATATAGAAATGAAGGTAGAGGCTAGCCCAGTACAAATATTAATAACCGATAGGGAATTATTTAAGAGGGAAGAGGGATTGTTAGACCCAATAGTTAAACTCACATTGTGGATTTGGTACTTGGTAGTGAGGAAGTATGGGCTACAGAATGAAGCAAAGATTCTGAGGTGGTTAACCCATGACACGAGATTCAAACCAGGAATTAGAGACTGGGGCTTTGAGAGATGGGCAAATAGGGGTATTACAGCAATATGTACACTAGTTGAGAGGGGGGAGATGCAGAGTTTTCAGGCTTTAAGGGAGAAATTTGATTTGGAGGCAAACAAACTTTTTAGATATTTTCAGGTGAGGGATTATTATTTAAAAGAAATAAAGTTCGAAGAACCCAAAGAACAGAATATGATTATTAAAATAATGATGAATGCATATGAAGGAAGAAAATGTAGAGTAATCTCAGCTTTATACCAAGCTCTTGGTGCCAGTGGAAGTAATTCAACTGTCTATGTTAAAGAAAAATGGGAAAAAGAGCTTGGAGTAGAAATAACAGAAGATGACTGGTTTAATGTGTGCAGGGTTCAACACTCAGCCACTGGTTCTAGGGTGTGGCGAGAATTTGGGTGGAAGAACATTATAAGGTTTTTCATAACGCCAAAGATTAAGGGGAGATACGCATCAGGTCAGAATTCATGCTGGAGGTTGTGTGGTCAAGCGGAGGCAGACCATACCCATGTGTTTTGGAAATGTCAAAAGATGGAAGATTATTGGGAGGGAGTGTGGAGTGTGCTGAGGGAGATACTGGGATATGAGATACCAAAGACGTGTTTGGTATTGTATCTAGGGAACATTCCACAAGAGGAGGTACAAGGAAGAGATAAATACCTGGTGAAAGTATTATTGGTGGCTAGTAGGAAGGCAATTACAAGGGCCTGGTACAAGTTAGACCCCCCAACTAGAGAACAGTGGCTGAGCATAGTGGAGGAGATTTATGATATGGAGAGGTTCACACATACCTTGAGAATGAGGGAGGAACAGTTTCAAGGGAAATGGGAGAAGTGGAATTATTACAGGTTATTAAGGGGGGAGGACGATACCACAAGTAATAACAACTGAACAGGGGGAATAAATTGCTGCATTGTGACTAAATGGAAGGACCTATAAGCTGTATTTTATTTATTTTATTGTACTTTATTATTATTTATCATTATTATTTTTTCATTTCTTACTGGTTTCTAAGAAATGTGTAATATTGTATTGAAATGAAAAATCCAAATAAAAATTAAAGTAAAAAAAATATATATATATATATATTGTGCGCTCCTCAGACGAAATGTTACTTTTTACAGATGCTGCTCAATCTATGTGTGCTTTAGACGTTACTATCAAGGACAATGGTTTAGTTGCAGCTGGCCTCCACAAATGTTTAATATACCCCGTGGTTGCTGCATGCCACATCGCGAGCGCATCGCAGCGCATCGCAGTCCAGTGTGATAACGAAGCTTGGTTCTATGAACATCCTTACTGTACCGACAGTGATATAGTGTTTCACCTTCCTCTCTTTGTTCTCGTCGCTTTGAAATAAAACGTCTGCTAAATGCCCTAAATGTAAAGCCGTAGTCGGCATTATCAATAAAGGCTTCTCCTCATCTATAGGCTCGATGCGTTTCATGAGGCGCATTGCATGGCAGTCTTTCATAATTTGATTCTGACCGCACATCCCAGGGCATCACATATAGTAGCTGACTATCTCGCTTACATTTTCAGGTCTTATGGAGCCTCTAGCCGTATTCCAGCAAACTCCCCATCGCAGTTCCTCCATTCTGAGCGCTAACTCTCTCTCCCCTCTTGGCTGGATTTCTAGAGACCGCTGGAGTGTACATCAGGTAGGGCCAAGCAGAGTCCATCCTCAAGTCGTATGACTTGTGTGGAAGACTTTATTTTGCTTATTGGTTGGTATGCCCTCCACACCTGTTATTACCAGAGTCTGCCCTTTCATATTGCATGGACATACTTCACACATGACATGGACATACATAATTTCCTCCCTATGTTCTATGATTGGTTGCTGGCATTCAATTATTCTATTTTCATATTCAGCAGTTTAAATGTTGCTCAAAGGCATAGCTAAAATGTTTCACCTTATTTCCGATACTAGACTCCCCATTAAGAGTATCATCCTGCATGAAATGGTAACCTTGTGGCGAAAATGTTAAAAACAAGTTCAGTTCCGTTATCGAGAGCGTCTATTCACTATCAGCTTCCGGTTATTATTTCACTATTTATGCATTCCACGAGACAACTCTCCCTGCACTCAGTGGTCACAGAGTATTCATTCATGGCATGTAATAATTATATTTTGTCAATCCATTTGGTGCTGTTCTCCACAGTCAGGGTAATAACTTTCCTAACTTTTTGGGGGAATTCATCTCCTGGCAGACTTCATGGATAATAATGAATAAATGTTGTGGTTAATTCAATAAGTCTCTCCTTATTGAAATGTAACTAAAGCAAAAGTCAAATCAGGAAGACGAAATTCTCCTTTCTATTTGTCATCGATCTGTGCTCTATTTTAGTTTACCACCACGCCACATTACAGACCCCACCCCCTTTTCTCTCAACCAATGGGAAACCTCTTTTCATGATCAAACAGGAGCAATTGCAACAAAACCCTGCATGTATACACCTCTTAGACTTGCTCATATCTGCTGTTTGTGTTACAGCCCTCCTCCATCCCCTCCACCTCGGCTCCTGTTCCCTCAAGAGGGGTTTGTGTCCTCCTGCATCCATAGTTACCGTCACCACCACCAACCCGTCTACACACCATCAGGGGGGAATTCATCTCCCAGCAGACTTCAACCCATCATCCCCATGAAATCATTTGATGGTGTCTCACCGGCAAATATGTTGACAATAAATGTTGTGGTTCGTTTTAAATACTAGCCTCTTCTGATTGAAGTGGTGCAAGAACTAAGTCAGGGCAATGGAGAGCCAAAAGCGGTTGCAAGTGAGGTTGTTTAAACCTTTCCAAACTTGACAACGCAGACAACGCTCGCTGCAATCGATCGTTATTAAATTGCAAAGCTGACTAGAAAACAGGTCTTACCTGAGTGAACGTTTGGTGAAACACAAAGCATGCAGCTAACGTAAGCATGCTTGCAGCAAGCGCCAAAGAAGTAAAAATCTCCATGGAGGTTGTAACTAAGGTGTGACACTGTCTTGGGTGACGTTAGCTTAACATTTTGGCAAATTGAAACCTTAGTATGAAAACAATAGTAGGTTCATTGCATACTATTTATGGGGATATATTACAGCATATTCCTGCTCGGCCTAACATATTGTGGGAGTGTGTGTGGATAATGGCTGGTTTAAGCAGCCTCACCTGGCCAAGTCTGATTGCCCTCTGGGGCTGTACATTGAGTAATCAGTGTGCACAGGTTAAACCAGCCATCAACACCCACACTCAGGAAGAGATCTAAACGGCCAAGAATTTCGTGCTATGCCCCCTGTATAGATGACGTGTAGTGTGTAATTGCTCTAACAAAGTGCTACGGCAAGAAATTGTGGACCATAAGCATTGGCATGTTTGAGTGCAGTGCGTATTAAGATACCAACAAGGAATAAAACCAATTTTACCTTTTATTTTGATCAGGGTTAAAATATGCACACTGAAAATACATACTTTTTGCCATATGTATTCCATGAAGTGGTCCACGGTATGAATATGAAATGTGGCATCGTGGTTGAGGACCACTATTCATGATTCTGTGCTTCCTCTCCCTTACATTATGCTATAATTACTGTAAATATATATGCAAATTGATCCGCGTGCGTCCACTTTCACGCCACACATTAATAGTAACCCGTCATTAAATGGTGCTTTAAAGCTCATTTCCATATATCTTTTTTGTGATTCAGGTTAAGGATTAGCTATTATGTAAAAAAAGGCGGGGGATGTGGGGTCCGGCAGAAACATATCGATGACAATGAGTGGGAAGATGGAGGTGATAATGAGAAAATGTCCCAGCCACTAAATGAATTACTGCTGTATCACTTCTGTGAATGGCTAATGCTTTTTTATTCCACAGCCAACTGTGGTGCCTAATCTGAAAAACCATATCAGTGGATGTAATCACTTCTGGAGTAAGTTACTAATCATTTGCGTTTAATCATTTATCTTGACCAGAGTTACAATGAGTGGACACAAGGAAGATGTTCAAACTTACTAAAATCATTGTGTGCGCCGTGTATGTTCATTCATCGCCTATTGCTACAAAAAGGCAGACGTAAATAGTTACAATATCCAAATTACTCATCTGAAACCACTACTGAAGCAATATTTCAAGTTGTTTTTTGACAATATAATTTCGCTCTTTCAATCGTATCATAGACAACATATGCATACACACACTTGATCCAGTATAGTCACTCAAATCAACACAAAGGCTCCACACATCAAACCATGGCCTAGGTGCTTTCATTATATGAAGGTTTTTTTTATCTCCAAGTAGCCCATTGTTCACTGACAACATGCACACCAGGGACAGATGATGACGCACACATGATAAAACCCAAGCAATGCAGTTCTGTCACACTGAGTAAATCATGTAAGTCAACAAAAAGAAGTGGCACACAGACCCACATGTACTGGAAATTAGATGCTATTTCCTTTACATTCCCATGAGCAATGACAAGATTCTGCCGGCCAACTTAATACAAGGCTGTGGAAGTGTGTGTCTGTGTGTCTGTGTGTGTGTATGATCAGAGTGGGGTTGAATGGGGACGCATGCATTTATTATCATCCTGACTAACCTAACTTTTGGAGAAAGTAATGGGCAAGCGTTTCACACCTATATGGGGAAAGGAAAACTTCACTCCTGGGAGGCGTGACATGGGATTTAGACAATGGATGGAGAGAGGACTAAGCAAAATAAAAGATCTTTATGAAGAAGGCATTTTAATGTCATTCTCACAATTAAAGAATAAATTTGACCTACCTGGGAAACATCATTTTAAGTACATGCAACTAAGAAGCTTCATATACTCCCAAATTAAAACTACCTCAGAACCCTCATTATCTACTATTGAACGACTCATGGTAAACAATCTACAGGGCAGAGGTCAAATATCCATCTTTTATCGTTTGCTATTAGTAGGTTCTAAAGAAAACTCTCTCTCTTATCTATCTGCATGGAAAAATGATCTTCAATCAGACATTAGTGTAGAGGACTGGGAGAAGGCATGTCTTCTGGCTCAAACTCAAACTATAAACACAAGATGCAAACTCCTACAGTATAAATGGTTGCTTAGAACTTATATCACACCTGTTAAATTGCACCACTTTGATCCCAATATTCCTGACTACTGCACCAAATGTATGGAAGAAGTTGGTACCCTGCTACATTGTATGTGGAGCTGTCAAAAACTGCAGATATTCTGGAAAGAGGTTCTTGACTTAATTTCTAAACTCACAGAAAATGTTGTTCCAGTTGAAGCAAAGATATGTTTGTTGCACATATATCCTGAGAATTTCCCAGTGACTGTAAAAAAACGTAAACTAATTAATTTCTGTCTGTTGCAAGCTAAACGTGTGATTGCCTTAAAATGGAAGGAGATTCAGAGACCTACCGTGGGCCAATGGATTACAGAGATGTCATCTAATTTGGCACTGGAAAAACTGACGTACATGGCAAGAGGAAAAGTTGAGGACTTTAACAAGATGTGGTCGTCTTTCCTAACCTTCATGAATAACCTGAATGTGCAACCTAGAACTGGACAAGATCTGTTGCCACCACCTTTATGATCTTAAAATGGCTCAATAATGGTTCCATGGCTGGAGTGTTAGTACTGTGAAGTAGAAATAGAGATGAAGAGAAGGACTGAATTGTGGACCTATTTTGTTTTGAAAAAATGTTTCTGTGCATATAGATGTTCACAGGAATGTATACAGGCTGAACATATAATGCACATTTTGATACTATTATCAAAACTTTATTTACCGTATATCTTATTGTGGGTGGGAGGAGGGTGGGTTAGAAGGGTTTCTGTTTCTGTTATTATTATTTTTTTTTTGTGTTTTATTATTGTTATGTGTATGAACGTTTGTTCATTAAAATGGAAAATCAATAAAGAAATTGTGAAAAAAAAGAAGATGTCATAGTCAGCATTGAAGGAGACTCGTCATTGCAGAGAGTTAACAGGTTTCTTTCAACACATACCAAAATGCGTTCATCAACACTCTCTCAGTCAATAAGACCTCTCTGTGACCGTTTGGATCCTTTTACTTGGTGTTTTATTTGTACTTCTTCCAAACGGCCTTGCTGCCCATATAATAAATCTATTCATGACTGATTCTACAACATCAATTGAAAGTTCTACTTCACTAGTTAAGAGCTCATATGATCATAAGATCAATCCTAAGCTAAATCAGGGGGGAGATATCATTTCAGAGAATACAACATTTAACTGAAGGCAGCAGTTGAATATTTGCTGATGGTTGATCATTCTGTAACGTGTTGACGGGTATGAGGGCCATGGTTTGCCCTGCCACTTTGATGTTTTCTAACATAGAAATTATGGGAAATAAGTGAAGTTAGATTTATTTAGACCCCTTCCAAACTCTTGGCCTAGCCAACTACAACCAGTACAAGCACCATCCCATAATACAACTTGATGCAACGGCCACATGGGTAGGCTTGTCTTTTTTCACATCTTTATTCAAAGGGAAAGAAGGAATGAGTGAATAATTACATGATTGTGATACTTGGGGTTAATACGGTCAGGGAATAGATCTGCGTTGTCATAATGTTTGCCAGTGTAATTGCCAAAGTCCTGAAATATATGTTAGGTCATTTGAAGTGGTGTCTTCTTCCCATGGGGGGCACACAAATATATCCATATCTGTGGAGGAACAGCCGATGTGTGTCCAGGAGAGGGGAGAGGGACAGCGCTCTCGCCCGGCGCCGGCCGCCGTAGCCCCCACTGAGCGTCCCGCTGCCCAGGTTGAGCTCATGCTGCGATCCATATGGCCTTTTGTGCTCAACCAGAACGTGACGTCCTGGCTTACCACCTTAAAAGTGTTCCAGTAGTCTTTTGTTTGCGACGAGTGGGAGAATAATGGACGGTAGCAGGCTAGTCGTTGTTGTTAGCAACATTAGGCTCTTTAGCACTTTTTTAACCAGCTCGAAAACAAAACTTTACATTATATTGCACACACAGCAAAACCGTGGGATGCATACATTGGTGACCGGTTCAAAGCAGCAATGTAATCAAGTGTGTAAGAGCAGAGTATATTGACATTAAACACAAACATCGACAATAAAGTGGAACAAAGAGAAAGAAAATACATCTCAACTTTGTTAACTACGGGCGCAGCCATCTTCGTTGGTCGAGCGTCACGAGGATCTTTCGCGACTCGGTTACTCATCAGAAGCCCCAGTGGGAGCTTGGTATCCCCAAAGAAAAGGAGGCGTGCCTCAATGCCGCAATGCATCAATGCTGCAAGAAAGCTGGGAGAGTTAACACATTCCCACTGGGATGGTGGGCGTACCATACAAAAGGATAGCACCATGATGGTGTTATATCAGGCCTGGGGCACTGGCGGAGCCAAAGGTAGTACTGGACACCCCGGACATCTGATGGCCCACCCGGGTGCCACCCTAAAATTTAATTCGCTACTGGCAGTTTGATGCTGATTGACAACCAGTGTTGTAATAACACTGTTTAAAATAAGGCTGTTAGGTAACGCTGTTATTTTGTCAGTAACAAGGTAATCTAACTAATTACAGTTTCCGTCATTACAACGCAATCACTGTTACTGAACGTCAAATGCGGTGCGTTACTATGAATTGATTGAATAAACTGTAATCTGAACCCACTAGTGATGGGTCTTTTGCAAACAAATCAGTTTGAATGAACGAGTCAAATCAAACCCACCTGATTCCCCATTTCAGTGCTCTCTCGTTCGTATAGTTCGTTCTTTGAGACTCGACTCCCAGACCCACTAGTCGTCGAGTCCCTGACTCACGAGTCGCTGTTCACTGACTGTTTAGTGGTGAAGACTCAAGGACTGAGACGTCACGAGAGCCAGCCGGGGAACAACCACCCTATTCCGAACATGAAGCGCTCCTCAGCTGAAGGAACTTAGTTAATGTTGTGTTGATTGATGACCGTTTGCACCACTGCATGATCGTGATTGGTTTGAGAATGAGGGAGGAGCTGAGTCTGACCGACTCAGCTGAGGACCGTGATTCACCGCTACCAGAAACGCAACTGACTGAACGAACGATTCTGAACGATTCTTCTTGGCGAACTAACCGACGAGAACTGAATCAAGCGAACAAATCATGAAATCCACTACAAAAACGCAACCCCCGCTCCACACACAAACTGCGAGTGAGGAGACCGGGGGCCGGTATTTCAAAATGATCCGACAGGATTAATCCACCTGGATTGGATGAAATCCTGATCAGATCCTAAAAACT
>JAOPJL010000089.1:19009139-19019368 GCA_027123545.1 Trisopterus esmarkii | reverse complement strand
CTTCATTGTAATAATACTTATCTATCTTATCTATACTTATATTATTGTATGCTTTATACTTAAAGTTAACCTTACTTGTACTTATAATCTAAGTGAACTGATAAATAGGCTGATGTTATTGACTTGAGGAATGTCTGTCTGGTGGTCTCCAGTCAGCTCAGGACCCTCTGAGGTGTTATGAATGACAGAGGGACAGGCCCCTCCCCCTCCTGTTGACCCGTTAATTTCCACTATTATTCCAAACATATGGCAGAGATATCCTTTTAAACCTTCATTATTTTCTACCGTAGTAGTTCGTTCAACAAAAGTTGGCCATCTCAGGTTTATTTGGAAGAAGAGATCTTGTTGGATTTGGGGGCGGCTGAATAAATCCAGTGTCCTGAGTGCCCTGTTCAGGCCTTAAAGATCACATATCGTGCCTTTTTAGGGTTAATAATTGCATTTGGGGGTACTTCTAGAACAGGGTTGCATGCCTGTGTGACAGCCCTGGCGCAGCCATTGAAGTATAGCCATCCCCGTCCACTAGAGCAGAGCTCATGAGATCCCTGGGATTGGCCCATTGTGTTTCTATGTTTTCTTATTATTCCTCTGACATTGAAGTCTATGGCAGCCCATAGAACAGCTTGGTAAAAAGTGCTGACCACTGACCACTCACACTCATTTACAGACCTCTAAACCCAGCCGTCTAGCGCCACCAACGGGTAGAATTTAAAATCGCTTGGCTGACAGATCTGAAATTCGGCGCACTGATTCGGGATCCATGATCACTCTTGCCACAATCTGACCACATTCCATTGCCATTCTTGTGGTCTCTTCAAAATCCTCATCAGCAATTGATGAGTTGGGCTTTTTTTCTGTAGCCTTATCACCTGGATATCACCTGGATACTCGACATATCAAAGGCCAGAATAACGAAGCTGCTGATGCTCTTTCCCATGCACCATTGCCTTAGCAACACTCTTCCTGTTAGCATAAATTCCTGTTGTGTTCCCTAGTTATAAGGTTGCTGGGTCTCGGGGAATCTGGAAGAAGGAATGTGAGGGCAAAACGGTAGATATTGATCAACGTGTGTACATTTCTTGACATACCAGAGGGGTATTCCATCAAAGGCAAAGCCGGGCTTATTTGGCTTAGCCGGGCTTCTTTCAGCTAGAGTTCTGTTCTATTAACTTGACTCAAGGGAATCTCCGCTAAGTAACCATGGCAACTTATCCAACCAAACAAACCTGGTTGGTAGCAGGTTAACTGCCAGGCTTACTTGAGCAGTGTTTCAGAGAAGTCCTGAGAATCTGTCAGAAGCAAGAATACCATCAGAAGGTCCTGCCAAGCCTAGTCCTCACGATTTTGTCATAAATGTACATATATGACGTACATAATTGGTTTGCCTCGGGTGTACTGTGGAGTGAGTAAAACTGTTTCTCCAAAATTCCGAACTACCCATTTAAACATAAAAATTACCATAACCCGTAAACCTAATCATTATCTTGACCAATAAACCCAACCATTACCATAAACCATAACCCAACCATTACCTTAAACCATAAACCTTACCATTACCTTAAGCCGTAAACCTAACCATTACCTTAACCCGTAAACCTAATCATACCTTAAAACCGTAAATCTATCCATTACCATAAACTGTAAAACTAATCATTACCTTAAACCTTACCATTACCTTAACCCGTAGACCTAATCATTACCTTAACCCATAAACCTAATAATTACCTTATACTTAAACCTTTGAAAACCTTTTTTAGACCCCATGAAAAATGTAAATGTAGATAGAGGAGGAGTGACCCTGACTTGAGTGCCCGGTGGCCAGGTTTGCCACGGAGCCCACCCGGGCAACGTGGCACCCCCCCTCTCCGTCCTGTGGGCCCACCACCTGCAGGAAGAACCGCTGGGGTCGGGTACGCTGCCATATGGGTGGCAGTGGAGGTCAGGGGTCTCGATGGACCAGACCCGGCAGAAGCTGGCTCTGGGGACGTGGAACCGCACCTCTCTGTGGGGAAAGGAACTGGAGCTTGTGAGGGAAGTGGATCCTGGAGTGTTTTGTAGATCTGGAGAAGGCTATAATGAGCGAGAGCTGTGTCCACGTTCTCGACAGCAACTCAGTTTAATTCCCGGTGGGTGTTGGCCTCCACCAGGGCTGCCCTTTGTCACATATCCTGTTTGTGATATTCATGGATAGGATATCGAGGCATAGTCATGGTGGGCAGGGGTTGCAGTTTGGTGGTCTAAGGATCTCATCACTGCTTTTTGCAGATGGTGTGGTCCTGATGGCATCATCGGCCTGTGACCTTCAGCACTCACTGGTTCGGCTGGCAGCCGAGTGTGAAGAGGCTGGGATGAGGATCAGCACCGCTAAATCTGAGGCCATGATTCTCAGCAGGAAAACTGTGAATTGCCAACTCCAGGTAGGAAATTAGTCCTTAGCCCAAGTGAAGGAGTTCAAGTACTTCGGGGTCTTGGTCCAGGTGAAGGTACTGTTGAGTGTGAGATTGGCCGGAGAATCTGAACAGCAGGGGCAGTATTGCGTTCGCTTTACCGCACCATTATGACTAAAAGAGAGCTGAGCTGCAAGGCAAAGCTCTCAATCTACCGCTCTATCTTTATTCCTACCCTCACCTATGGTCGTGAGGGATAGGTGATGAGTGAAAGGACGAGCTTGCGGGTACGAGCGGCCGAGATGGGAGGGTGGCTGGCATCTCCCTTAGGGATAGGGTGAGCCATCTGATCTACCGCTGGATAGATCTGTCCACCAGCCTACCCAGTGGACTGCAGTGAACGTCGGTCATCTATCCGTCATACATTTAGGTGGACACGCCCACTTGTTATGTCAGAAGAGGCAGATATTTATAAATGCCTTATAACTGCTTGTCACACTCACACCTGGGGGTATAATATGTCACCTTGAACTTGTTAAAGCTATGTGATGGGAAGTAGGAGGCTAGGTAAGTTGGGTACCCTACACACGTAGGTACTTCTTTGTTTAAAAACACAAGGTCAGTTGGTGGTTGCCACCCTTGTATTTTTCCCCCTGTTGTACATAAGCAAAGCATAAGCATAAGCCTTTTGTTGTTCGGTATTGGTTGCAGAGTTAGTGAATAGTTAGGTCTAGTTTTGTTATACTTGTTTCATTTGTTTGGCAACTTCCTTTTGGTCCCTTGTTCTCCCATAGGGTTTTTTTGAAGGCTCTGTTATACTTATAGAGTTATATGTGAAAATAAAACCCTTTTACTTTTGCCACTGTTATTTTTACTTAGTCAATATTGTTTGGTTGTTGTGTTTCATCCTTATCTACCCCCGGTTCCAATAGATGGTTGTTTTTCCAGAAATATATATGCATAAATATATATTGCATGCTTTGTATATTTTTCTTTTGTAACTTGCAACCAAAACAAACTATAGACAAATGCACATATCTTTATCAAAACAAATCTTTAATTGATACATCATTTGGTAGGGATTCGGGCTAATGTCTACCATGAAGTGCCCTACTGTTGACCACATTATAGATTTAATAAACATTAAGGCCAAAGGTGCTTGATTATCATTTGGTTCTTTGCATACAGCGGAATATATATGAGGTCAGCGACAGGAATCAATCACACTGTAAGTGCTCCATTATCCTATGATTATCTTATGAGCATAGTAATGGTGCACTGGTGCAGTAAAAAAAGACCTTCTCAGGCTTTAGCACATACAAGAGGAAAAAGGCTCACGTTATGGGGCTTGGATTCTGTGCACTATAGAACTTCAAGGAGTCACTTCCACAATAAAATCCCCACATTAAAAGTAAAAGTGTCCCAGCCAGCCAATCAGAAACTAGGAGCGTTAGAACTTCCTGTGGTGCAGCTCTGCCACGCGTCGCAGGCCGTTCCTCTGGTGGGCACTCAGACGAGCCCTGCCACTGACCTCCTGCCACTCCAGCACCTCCCTGGACCCCCTGCTGTGGGCCACCTGACACACAGAAACAAGATCCTATTACTGTTGATTTATTAGGTGCTTTGATAAAAGAGACAGATTGTTACTGAGGAGGATCAAACGTCTAGGTACAGGTGGACCGGGGACATCGGGGTCTGAAATCAGAACCCACATCCTTTGGGCTGGGAGTCCAGCGGTAGCCGTTGCCACAGCCTTTCCTGCCTATCTTAATCCGATATCACTGTTGCAATACAATTGGGCTCATACAGCATGGCATTAACAATAACTACCTGGGTTAGGGGTTCAATTCCCACTGGGTCCACCCCTGCTTAGAAATGTTTGATCTTGGATGCTTTGGATAACAAGCAACCACCAAATGACAGTCAAACTAAATAAGAACGATAACAAAATAATATCTGAAAAAACTTTACAACGTATGATAGGTATCAAATAATCACAATAGTTTTAATCACAATACAAAGCATTAAAAATATATTTGTATATTTTAGTAGAGAAAAGGTATGGACTTGGTCCATTTCATCAGTCTACCACGGGGTTCCTCACCATGAGGTTGATGCTGGTCATCAGAGAGCCGGTTCGTTCCAGATCTAGGGCCAGGATAGTCACTTCCACCCAGGAGTTGTCTGTGTTCCTGGCATCATCTACGTAGCCTTGAAACACCTGGCAGACAGCAGTACAACTTCTGGTTACATATGATACAATCCCAGACACTTGAATTTATATATATATATATACAGTATAAACATACTTTTTTCAAATAACCTTATGTAGAAACAGTGTGGAGATACAATTGAACAATTTAGGATAAAAAAAATAGAGAGAGCTCCTCACAGATAAAATCTTGTGTAGCAAATTAGCTCTAACCAATAGGTTTTATCAAGTAAGACACAAGTGCAGCAGATCAGGTTGAGCTCAGCTCAATCTGGATATACACTAGCACTTTCCTAGTTGCTCACCTTAGTTCCCTCCTCCACCTTCTCCTGTATGTCCTGATAGAGCTGCTTCCCCATCATCTTCTCAAGAGCCACTGGCAGGCGCTCTTCTGAGTGCACAGGCCCCTAGAAGAGAAGATGGGAACTGAACATCCTCTGTTGGAACGCAGCCCAGTTGGAGCCAAACAGTTAAGATGAGAGGACAACCATCAGGTTTTGGATCTCACCCCAGGTAGAGCCCTACAGTAAAGACATGAGGAGAACTAGACTACCATGTTTTGGAACTCACCCCAGGTAGAGCCCAGCTCTCCTGGAACTGGTCCCAGACAGCCAGGAACTCTAAGGCCGATCGGTCCAAGTTTCTCCACCTAAAACAAATATATTATTAACCAAAGTGTCCTTGAGAGAGGATGTGTCCAGAGGTTGGAGTGGGGGGCGTACCGCGTCAGAACCAGGTCCAGCACCGGGTTTGTCCCCAGAAGGGGGAGGGCCCCCCGGCCCATGAGGCCGGTCCTCCCTCCAGGGTTCCTGCTCAGCGGGTCAGGGAGGAACAGGAACAGGATGTTAGAGATCTCCGTATGGTGGTCCGTAATGATGCTCTAATGCGTGGTGTCTGAGCTCTAGACTTGTACCTGTGTTTCTCTAAGGCTTCCCTTGGCAATCTGAGAGGAGCATGCGGATTGGATGAGAGATTTTAAAGAACAAGGTGAAACGTATGCATGTATCTTCAAAACTATAATATATGTATAAATGAAGCTGTTATGTTCAGTAAAATAACAAGTAAGCACTGTTTCATGTTCTATGCACATATATACTTATTCATACAATCATTAAAATAATAGTATTTATTTCTTGAAGGGGAGGAACAGGAAACCCCGTGACCCAGAGGAGGAGGAGGTGAAGACCACCGTACCCGTCGAGGTGGTCCTCGCTCTCCTCAGGGTTGTATGTCGGAGGGTCGTAGGAGTCGAAGGTCACCTGGACAGAACAGAGGTCACCGTTAGCTCAGGGAACCCCGGCGGTGATGATGACCATGACAATGAGGAAGGTGGTGGTCACCTCCCAGGGGACCTTCTCCTCAGGCACGGGGAAGCGGGGGCCCTTGGCCCCGGGGTAGCTGAAGAGCCGGGCTTTGATGTGGAAGCCGGCCTCCTGTCGCTCCCCCTCCTCCGAGCCGGCTCCTGGAGGCTCACTCTCCACTGCTCAGTGTGATGGGAGGTGAGACAGGCAGCCATGAGTAAAGGACACAATGCAGATCAAACATGAGAAGATACTAACTAATGACTAAAAAGTGTGGTATCAAGATGGACAGTTTTAAACGAAAACTAAACAAAACCGACAGCCCATTCCTCGTGGCCTCCTCCCTCTCTTCCTTTCTCCTCCAGTGAGAGGGCAAGATGGGATGTTCTAAAATCACACTTCACTCACTAACAGCCGACGGATGGCTAACCCAGTTCTAACTTATCATAATAACCCTTTGACCTAATCTAATTCAAATGGAGAGCATGATGTCTATGGTATTTGTTCTCCCAGAGGAAAGGTTCTGGGTTTGATCCCCTGATGTCCCCAAGCATCCATGAGCAAGATGTCCTACCCTTTTGTATTACCTGTGTCTGTGTGTGCAATCACACACAGATTTATTTTGGAAAAAGTCTCTCCTGTATGTGACGATCATAGAATCACAGAGAACAGAAAGCCAGTGGAAATGACTGACTGAGTTGAGGCGGTTCCTCTCCAGCGTGGAGGCCCTGGGATTGGAGACTGTCCATGATCCACTGCAGAGCCTTGCTTGACTGGGAGACCTGACGGAGACAAAGAGGAAGGGCTTTACTTGATTATACAGGCTGGGCATTTACTGCTTCTCTATGCTCTAGTAGGCATGCTTAATTACACACCAACATACCTGCGGGAGCTCAGATGAATGATGAGGGTGCACACGTTTCAATTCCATACCCTGATATTTTATAGGCTCAAGGTGAATAAGATGTGTATTCTGTGTATGAAGTGTTCACTTTATCCCTCAACAAATACAAGTGCCTGGAAATAACACAACAACGCATCACTACACCCGAGGCCCACCTGCTCCTCCAGCCGGGACAGGCGTCTGGCCACAGCAGAGGTGCTGCTGTCATGTTCCAGTCCCTCTGCCAGGGTGCTGACCCTGGGGAGACACCAGAGATGTAGAGTCCTCTATGTCTTTAACATCACTGGGTCTGCTTCTAAACAAGCACAGGTTTATTGTCAGTGTATCTGCTCAGGTCATGAAGACCTGAGCAGGAGGCTGGGGTTACTTCTGGGCGGTGTCATGGATGCGTCGCTCCATGCTCTGGCTCTGCTCCTGCCGCGTGGACAGCAGGTAGTTGTCCTTCATCAGAGCCTCCCAGGACAGCAGCTCCTCCTCCTCAGCCTGTGGAAGCTCCATCTCTGAGGGAGGAACCCCAGGGGGATGGAGTGGTTCAGAACATCAGGATACATGCTTGACTCACTTACCAGTTCTCAAATGGTTGAGGGTGTTGGACTCCCAGCTCAGAGCTACTGGTTTTGATCTTGATGTCCCTAAGCTACCTGTAAGCGATCTTGATTCAAAGTCCTGGTCTGCTCCGTAATGACTGTACCTGTATTGACTGTATGATGGATGGATGAAAGTGAAAGTGTCTGCTGAATGACTCAATAGCAAAGTTGATACATACATACAAATCACAAAAAACGAAATGACCAGTACAATGTCATTGAATCAGGGTCAGGTAATTTACTCAAGGTTGCCTCAAGGTAGTTAGGTGACATCAGGGATCGAACCCAGCTGTTCGTTGTCCGTCTAGTCACTTACAACCACAATGACCGGTTAACGGTGTCCAGGTTGACCAATCCTGAAGTCTTTGTTTTAGAACTGCCAATACGTTTTTACACAAAATCTTATTGGAAAATCTGTCAAATAAATAAGTACACTTATAATAAATTCAACCAACCAATGAGCCATCAGATCATTACCTCTCTCTTTTGACCCCCTCCCTGTCACTCTCAAGTCTCCATAAAGGAATACACCATGTGCTATAATCAGAGCTAATGTTTGAGCTAAGGGAACAGAAGAGGAGTTTCTCCATGGTGGAGGCGGTGGGTTGGGTCGACCTACTGAATTCACTGCTCTTGGGCGCCGGCCTGCACAGCAGAGCCCGACGGACGAAGAGGTAGAGGTGGGAGAAGAGGATGAGGGGCGGGGGGGCAGCAGGGCGGGTGTGGTACTCCTTGATCAGCTCGTACCGCTGGAACTTCCAGATGCTGTCCGTGTTGTCGTGCACCACCTGGAAGGTATAGCTGGGGGGAGGAGGAGACCAAGGTGGTGTCAGTGCAATTGTCTTTTGTTGACCTGCCTTCAGTATCATGCTTATATGTGTAGAATCCCTCTCTAGGATTGGTTCAATTCAATTCAATTCAATTTTATTTGTATAGCCCTTAATCACCATTAAAGTCTCAAAGGGCTTAACAGGTCAAACATTTATGACATGTTCATTGCAGATTGAGCAACCGCATGGTACATCGATAAGAGATTGAGATGAACCACTGAGGTTTCTGTCTAAGACATTTATAGCCACTCTGCACCCACAGCACAGCAACAGGAGGGGATGAGGACTGACATTTGTGTGTTTTTATCAGGCACAACCATGTGTTTGTATGTGATTCCCTGGGGCGGAGGGCCCCCACGTGGGATGGATATAGAGTGCACAATTGGTTAGACGGTCCACACCACCAGTCCATAGATGGTCACGGCCCACACCATGGACAGAGAGAGGTTGCTGATAGTAGGGCTCTGCTCCACAGCCGCCCTGACACCTGGAGGGATTTCCACTCATCTCAAGTGGCAGTTGACCTTCGTCCTTCTTGGGGCTTGGTGCCAGGCGTCAGAAGGTTATTCAATTAATTATAGTTCTTAGCTTCCAACGGTTAGACTGCTGGATTTATATACGAGGGTTTGCCCATCATATGGTGATCCCCTAAATGGTTGACTGTATTTACATACCTCCAGGCTTGGCAGTGAGACCAAGTACAGTGGTTGAATCTGACCAAAGGAGGCTATGTAAAACCGGAGGAGCCGACAGACGTGTAGCATGGAGCGCATCGTTACAGTAGGGAGAACGGCCAGTACCTCCTTTCCGGCGTTCCATTGGGGAGTGAGTCAGAGGTCAGAGGGTGAAAGGGGCTCATGCCATTCCTGCCGCTTGTCCGACAACTGCTGAATAAGCACCATGATCATGATGACCTGACCTCTGACACCGAGGCTTTCTGATTGGCAGTTCCACTGGAGCAAGTGGACTTGAAGAGCCAGACTTCACTGCGCTCAGTCTTGCTTAAGGCGCTAAGGGACTGATGACCATCAGGTAATTTACAGAGGTTAACCGGTCCAGAGTTAGTAGGACCATGGCAACAGGGGCAATCCTATTCTGAAAGTCACCTTATGAAGAAAGCTTGTTCTCAAAAGGAGTCAAACTCCAAGGAGAGAAGGCCCAAAGGTTGGGTCAGGTTAAAGGGTCTCATTCAAGTTTTGGTTTGTGTTGATGCCGGACAGAACCAAGGCCATGGGAGGGACGTAGAGCAGCCCGTGGATGAGGAGGGAGGTCCGGTGGTCGTGAGCAGGTCATCACCATGGAAACAGGCAGACTGTCCCTCTTGAGACTGTCCCTCTCAACTGTCCCTCTTGAGCTTTGAGACCACATCCATTGGGGGTCTGAACCCAGAGCCTTCCCACTGAGAGACCTACCCACTCGACTGTCCTGCCCCCCCCCAAACATCTCTGCCTCAAAGCGAGTGGGGCGGGGGTCTCACTTGAAGATGGCGATGAGCAGGTTGAGCAGCAGGATGTTGGCGAACAGCAGGTACACACAGAGCATGATGATGGTGAGCCAGGGCGGGAAGGCCGGCATCTGGTAGTCGTTGAGAAGTGGACACTTCGGCTTCAGGGGGTTGGAGCCGTCAACGGTGCACGACTCGATGTCAAACTCGGCGTCTGCCAGGAGGAGAAAACACCATCATGTTATGGTGATATACACCGCTCATTAGAGGTGTGTTATAATACAACTCATTAAATGCCCGGCTGTAGTCACACAGATTAACATTAGGTCGTGTTTTTTCACACTCACACCTGGTGGTATAATACGTCTCCTTAAGGAGGCTCTCCTCACTGTCTATGTCATTATGGTTCCTTAAGGAGGCTCTCCTCACTGTCTATGTCATTATGGTTCCTTAAGGAGGCTCTCCTCACTGTCTATGTCATTATGGTTCCTTAAGGAGGCTCTCCTCACTGTCTATGTCATTATGGTTCCTTAAGGAGGCTCTCCTCACTGTCTATGTCATTAT
>JAOPJL010000089.1:18931386-18942780 GCA_027123545.1 Trisopterus esmarkii | reverse complement strand
GAGGTTGACGTTGCCAGCCGAGTGGAGTCCTCTAAGCATTTGACGTCTTGGCCGTGATCCTGATCGTGATCCTGATCCTGATCGTGATCCTGATGGATTTCCCAAGATGGCGCAGCCCAGACCCCCCATAAACGGCTTCATTTGCGTGCTTCAGAAATCTACGTGTGACGTCACAGACGCTTTGTCCATACATTTTACAGTCTATGGTCCAAACTGACATCCACTCAGCCGTGCCCCTGAAACGGAATCTACGGGGTTTCCAAAAAAAAGACGTTAGCCTGATTGCAACTCCAAAATCCTTGTTGTAGTGTTTTGAAAATACCTTTTGATGCAACGATAGAGAGAAGTTTGCTGGCCAGACACTGTTTTGGTAGTTAAAAATAGTAAAACCTTATTTCTGAGTCTGACTTAAACTTGAAAACTATAATTAGTCCAACAATTGCAAATTATATTTTTTAACAGTGTATGATTTAGTTTTCTTTTCCTTTTCTTTGTTTTTCCTATGTATCAGGAACCTGTAAATCTAAGAAAGGAAAAATATCCTACATTGTATGAAACCTGTTGGCCTCAATAAAGATAGAATTAAAAAAATAATATTAGAAATAAAACTATCGCAATGATCACATTTCATTTTGGGGGACTACTTTCTGGTAAAGATAAACAGCACACTCCAGGTAATATCAGTCCGCCGCTGCCGTAGCCTGCTTCCAACTACAGGGATTCTAAACTAAATGCAATGCGATGCAAGGGTAAGTTTATTTCTAACATTATTCTATCAACATAGAGTCTGGCGTTATAATTGGTTTGCCTAAGGTGTACTTTGGAGTGAGTAAAACTGTTTTTATTGGCAGGCTAGCAGTTCCCCTCAACTTGCGCTAGCCTAGCACAAGCGATTGCTGCAACTAGAAGGATTGTGGCTATATGCAAGTGATACAGCTTATATTACATGTGCTCTGTCTGACCCCTTTGGCTATGTGCGGGTATTATTTCCTAGCTTTTATATGTGCTCAGTACTGCTCCCTGTGGCTATGTGAGGATATTGCGGTTGTGTCATTATATGTGCTGAAATGTCTCACACTATACAGTCCAGGAGACTGCTGGTCTTTTCCCAGTCCATGCAGGTATCAGGGGCAGATCCCACAGCCCAGGAGCCTAAGTGACATGTCACTGCAGGCATGTGCGTCTCTCTCTTCCGGTGGTTCCAGGGCAGATGTTTGGCCCCGCAGCACAGCAGGCGCTGGAGCGAAGCAGCCAAGCATCGCAAACCAGACAGCAGTTTGCTAGCCTTCGGAGGGAGCCTATGTGAAAAAAGTGAGTGTGGATTTAATTTTACAAGACACAGGCGGACATTATGTATTTGTGGATCGTGTAATATCCATGTGAATAATATTTTACGAGGCAAACTGTTACGAACTACCAAATATTTGTGGATGGTGGTACATGAAGTGTGACCCATCTTCTGTGGGTTCCGCATAATAAAGTCCTAAGCCAGCTGAGCTAGGCTAGCTCACGAGGCACCAAGCCAGCTGACCTAGACTAGCTCACAAAGGCACCAAGCCAGCTGAAGTCCACTTATTTTCAATTAGGGCGTAGCATAGAGATGCGTGTGGCCTCTGACTAAAATGACCACAGTTAAGAGACAGATTTTTTTATTTGAGCAGGACTAATTTAGTGGCTGTTGAAGGCCAAAGTTCTAACTGCTCATTAAGGATGAAGACGATTGACTAAACAACATAGCCGCCAGAGGCTCAAAATCATCCAAATTAAATGTATTGCCAGAAAGTGGGCTTAACTTATCCCAATCATCATCAAACTTGGTGTAGTCAAAGGCATATGAGTCCAGATTAACCTTTCCAAATTATATCCAGATCAAACGATAGGGGGAACGATAACAATTAACTGAAAATGGAAAATGGACAAACTTTGGACAGCGATATTTCCTGACCCCTTACACCTAAAGTCATGAAATCCTGTAGACATTTGTCTCTACTAATTTTGAGCAAATGACCTAGGGAACCCTGAATCTGTAACAATATGGACGCTGGACCACCAAATTAGCCCAATTAATGTTAGGTGCCAAAAGGCGGGGTTAACTTGAGTCAATCAACACCAAACACTGTACTTGTGTTTGGTGAAGCATAGGTCAAGGTAAACCAGGATAGAGATCATCAAAATAGGACTAAAGGGGGCTAAAGCGATCAATTGAAAACTTTAAAGACAGCCTTGACGTGCGGTCATGTAAGTTAGTTCGCCCATCACCAGATACAAGCTGAGGCTATTCCAGCATTGTCAACCACATGCAAACAAAAAAGGTCTTGATGTTCTTTGTCACAGTCGTAATGGTCTATCAGGGTCTTCATGGTCTGTGTCACAGTCTCAATGGCCTATCAGGGTCTTAATGGTCTGTCAGGGACTTATGGTCTGTCAGGGACTACATGGGACCCCGTAAAATGCTGCTTGCAGCTTTAATTTTGGTTGGTATTATGTTAAGAATGGCCAAGTTATGGTTGATTTATGAGAAATAAGGTTAGGGTTAGATTATCCAAATGAGGTGTCATTGTTACCTTTATGTTACCATGAAGGACCTCCCCGTTAAATAATGTGGAAAGTTTTGTTTTGATAGCTAGCAAAATTACATCAGCGTCAATTTCAAATTACTACTGTTGCAGTTGCTCACTGACCAAGTTTTTATAATGGATGTCAATGGTGAAAAAACACTGAATTCAACCATTCTAAAGACAAACAATTCAGGGTCGTCAAAGTTGGTTCACATATAGAAACCATGTGTAATAAAGGGTAAAGGACCTCTTTGGCGATATTGGGGCATTAGCATGTTAGCATGCTCAAAGAACATTGCCCACACAAGTAAGGGCCACCCCACGCACAAAATTCACATGTAGCAACATGTCTAGTATAGTTTAATCTTACACATTGTGGCCTTAATAGAATAAATGTTGGGTAAATAATTTATTACAATTAGAGAAAAACATATTTTACTGAACTCCTTTTTTAACAAGCTTGCATTTTGTCACACCCAAATATTGAGTGTTTGGGTCAAAGAAAATCTGTTTGGATATGTTCATTCTTTATTGAGTTAAATAATGAATCAAACAGGTGCTCAACTCCCAAATAATCTATATAAGAACCAAGCATGGAAAACTGAAAACAAGTGGATAATGTAAATACATCAGTGTGGAGATACTGAGATGAACACAGGAAAAAAAAGAAGAAATTTGGTTTGAATGTCCTCTGTTTGATCAGCATGGGAGAAAGACAGGCAGCAGCAGGGGTACAGTCTGGCCAACACTGGCTTGACAATTCTATAATATTAACAGCCTGTTCTACAGGTAATGACACTAGGCAAGGCAAGGCAACTTTATTTATATAGTACTTTTCATACACAAGGCTTCACATATAAACATTGTCATACAATGAAAGAAAGTAAAAAAAGTAGATAGAAAATAAAGACAAAGTAAAAAAAAAAAGCATTTTAGGAAGTGCAATGTATTTAAGATCAACAGTCTCTGATACCCACATCGGGACTCCGACCCCACCTAAAGGAATTTGGTCCTTACCCACATCGGGACTCCGACCCAACCTAAAGGAACTTGGTCCTTACCCATGTCGGGACTCCGACCCCACCTAGAGGAACTTGGTCCTTACCCATGTCGGGACTCTGACCCGACCTAAAGAAACTTGGTCCTTTCTCTGGGACTCCAACCCAGATTGTAGGACTCTAACCCAGTCTCTCTGGTAAAAATAGAAAATAAAGGCAAAGTTAGTAATAAAATATAAAATAGATGAAGGCAAAGTTAAAAAGTTAGCAGAAAGCTAAAGAAAACATAAAAGTCTTCAGTCTTGTTTTAAAAGCTGTCAGAGTTGGGGCAAGTCTTAAATCCTCAGGGCCTCCCCATGTTTTGTGATGACTCTGGGGATAATTAACACATTGGTCTCAGAAGATCTTAGTGGCCTAGAAGGCTTATGTAGTAGAAGCAGATCAGTTAAATATTTTGGTCCTAAACCATGTAGGGATTTATAGGTTAGCAGCATGATTTTAAAATCAATTCTCTGACATACAGGGACGATTTAAGAATCGGTGTAATATGTTCACATTTTTTGGTCTTTGTTAGAACTCTAGCAGCAGCATTCTGAACAAGCTGTAGTTGCCTTAGTGGTTTTTATGGGAGACCTGTAAGGAGACCATTGCAATAATCAAGCTTGCTAGTGATAAAGGCATGTACAGGTTTTTATAAGTCTTCCGTAGACATGATCCCTCTAAGTCTTGCTACGTTTTTAAGGTGATAATATGCAGATTTTCTAACTGATTTGATGTGACTGTCGAAATGTTAATCTGAATCCATGATAACCCCTAGATTTCTGGCTTTGAGGTTTTCAAGGACAGATAGTGAAGGTGTTGGGTTACATTAAGCCTTTCGGTTTTAGGACCAAATACAATTATCTCTCAGAGTCTGTTAAGACGGATGTCGTTTACAACTTGAATAAGGGCCGTCTCCGTGCTGTGAAGGGGTCGAAATCCGGATTGGAAGGTGTCGTAGCAACCAGTTGATGCCAGGAAGTCACTAAGTTGCTGGAGGACAACTTTCTCAATGATTTTACTTATGAAGGGTAGATTTGATATTAGTCTGTAGTTGTTAATAATAGAGGCATCTAGACTCCTCTTTTTAAAAGGGGGTTTAATAACTGCAGTTAAGGCTTTTGGGAAATTGCCTGAATGGAGAGAGTTGGTTACTATTTGCAATGTCTATTGCTAGGCAGTCAAAAACATTCTTAAAGAGGTTGGTAGGTATCAAGGCAACAGTTGGATGGCTTTAATTATATAGTTATATTGGAGAAAAATGTTTCTCTAGCATATTAAGTCTAAATTCTAGGCACGAAGGCATAGTAAATATGAAGGTTTGTTTTACGCCATATGCGTTGAACCTTCCTGCATCCTTTTTTCTGGGCTGTTACAAAAGCAGCTTTTTTCCAGGGTGCCTTTTGCTTTCCAGAAATCGTTTTAACCTTATAATGTGCAATGACATCTGTGACTTTCGAAATTTTCTAATTAAAGTTTTCTACAAGATCTGCAGAACATGGGTTGAGAGGTGGTAGCATGGCGATGGCCTTTTTAAAAAGTACATTAGAATGTTCATTGATATACCGTTTTGACAGTATTTGATTTTGTCTGTGTGTCGGGATTAAAATATATATTAAAGAAAACACAGAAGTGGTCCGACAGTGAAGGACCAATCACCGAGAGATAGGCCTGGGCAATAGAACAATTCATTATGGTATTGTGATAGACTTTTGATGAATATGAATATAAAACATGTTCAATATATATCGATAACAGACCACCGAATCTAGCAGCTGGGCTTGCTACAAAAACATGGTTCCATACTTATTTACAATATTTGAGTGTTTTTCATTGTTGTATCGACAATGGAGTATTCATCAATGAAGAACAGTGGAAGGTCATATTAAGTGTTAAACAGAAGTGTTTAAATCAAGCATGGTAAGTGCGTCTTTTTAGGTCATTAAAATGATCAATAGTTATCAAAATAGTTCAATATGATCAATAAGTTATATCGTGATATGTCTTTCAGCCATATCGCCCAGGCCTACCGAGAGATCAGAACCATTGAGACCCTTTGTGATAACCAGGTCTAGAGTGTTCCCCTTACAATGCGTAGCCTCTTTCACATGTTGAGATTTCAAATGTGTCCAAAATGGTGAAATGTTTTTATCATTATCATTAAAATCATCAGTATGAAAAATGAAGTCACCAGTTACAACTATAGTCAAAGTCTGTGGAGAGAAAATAATTCTGTAAAGTCATCGAAGAAATTTGCAGAGTTTGCGGGTGGACTGTAAACAATTGATAGAACATTAAAACAGCACAAAGGTATTCGAATGATGGAAAATCACCAAATAATCAATCCCCTGAAATACATTTTTAAATATAGCAGCAACCGCTCCACCTCTTTTTCCAGATCTACATACGTCAAAAAAGTTGTAGTTGGGAGGAGCCGTCTATCAGAATGCACTGTTATTTTGTTCTAGCCATGTTTCAGTTAAAAACATAAAACCCAGTTTCAGAGAAGTGGTCATAAAATCATTAACTAAAGTACAGTAACATTAAGTAGACCCATCCTGATGGTGTTATTGATAGGCTTTAAGGTTGATTTTGGTTTGGAGGGAATAGGTGAGATTTGTGAGGTTAGCAGTGCGTCTTAGTTTCCCTTTGTTTACTCTCTTAGTGGTTACAGCAGGAATGCAAAAGTTGCCATGTTCTGATATATGCAACCTTGGGTTCAGCAGATTATGCGGAACTTCCTTCATACTGTGTCTACGGCTGAACCCTTTTTTGTCTCAGTAATAATCAGGACTACCATCAGTACAGGGGGCTGGAGCACCCTCTGCTTGGTTGTTATCAGCCTGTGGCAATGACGTGGCGATGGTATCATTGATACCGATGCAAGTTTGATGCCAACATTTTTCAGTTTCTTAAATTCATCTGAAAAATCATAAAGGGAGGCGAGTTGTTGCTGTGGCTATGGGAGAGATGAGGCTGGAGGTCATCATCGATGGGGGAGTGCAGGAGGGGTGTGGCCATTCCTCGCCACGGTTTAAGGGTCAAGGTACTTTGTGAGCACTCTTTTCCTTCGCTTTCCCTCCACCTCATTACACTCCGATGTTGTTACGTTGTATAGCAGGCTGCAAGTCGTTGTTCCCATCACAGAGTTCTTAGCCACAGTCTCCTTACTGTCCTCACAAAAGTTATGGCGAACGAAACAAGCGTAAATAAAATGGAGCAGGTCCTGCAAATGGATGTCCACAGGCCTCCTCAGTGCAGCGACGAGGACTTGAGGACTTGGCCTTGAGGAGACCATAGCCCAAAATATGGTTCTTGATGTGTGGAGCCACTGCTGGAATATTTGTTCGGAAAGGCAGCAGAGGGTAGGGTCACCAAGAAGGAAAATTGGTATGGCCTCCTCGTCGTCCAATCTGCTTTTTCAGAGCAGGGATCTTGCCAGTCTTGAAGTATGCACTAAGCTTTGAATTGAAACCAACGACTTGTGCATTGTGTACACTCCCAGGCCACTTTAACAACACATCCATGAATCTGAACTTCTATTCACAGACAGCCTGCACATTAAGGAAATGCTTGCCTTTCCTGTTGGTAGGTGGCTGCTTCATTTCAATGTGGGTGCCGTCGACCGCTCCCAAACACTGTGGCATGCCACACTCCACCGAGGTGGCCTGGACTTCGCTCCTTCAGACCAGGAGGTGGTGGTGTTGAAAAACCGGTTTCTTGTAGAAGCGTAGAAGCTCATTGACTGTGATGGATGAGCTGGTGTTCCATGGTGCCATACAGGAGAGCCCCCAAGTGTGTGTGGAGATGGCTGGTTTAACCAGTGCACACTGATTACTCAATGTACAACAGGTGTGCATCTCACCCAGCCCCAGAGTCCCATCAGTCTCGGCTAGGTGAGGCTGCTTTAACCATCCATTTTCCACACATACTCCTGACGTTTTACGTTGATGAAAATATCTTCAATAAGAGAAAGCTAAATCAGCCAGGTGATGAATATAAAAATGGAAAGTGCAAAGCCTACAGGATGATAAATATAAACGCAGTACTCAAGAATCCACCTGAAGTTTTTAGCCAGTCTTGTGGTTTCCTCGCCCAGGTGAGGAGACGGGGGAGTATTGTGGACAACGCACAGCGCTGCACAACACCTGGTGCTACACATTCTGGCAGACATTCAACTTAATTTGTTCTTAGAAAAACTGTAACACTAGGGGGTAGAACAGTTGTGGTTCGATGTCTCAGGTTCAACCCTGCAGTATTGCACAACAAACAATGCAGTGTTGTGTCCATCTGTTTTATTCCTTAGTCTCTTGTTTGAAGATATACCCACTTGTCCTCATCGATTGAATTTTTGAATTGTGTATTGTAATAGATAGCCTGGTGATACACGGCCCTCCCTGCCCAGGGGCACCAGGGAAGGCCTGAACCTCCACGTTTTGAATGATAGGATCATGACAACCAACATGAATCTGTGGTTTCCATGAGCTTTTCTCCAGCTGCCTGGTGTCATCATGTTATGATGGGGAAGGAAACATGGTAAGTGGTCTGCATTTATACAGCGCTTTTCTTACCAGTGGCCCCTCAAAGCGCTTTACAATGTTGCCTAACATTCATGGCTGCGGAGTCAAGTCAACCATGCAAGGCGACAGACAGACAGCTCGTCAGGAGCAGGTCAGGGTGAGCTGTCACTCAGGGACACCGCAACACTCCAACCTTCCGGTTACCAGGCAACCTTCCGGTTACCAGGCAACCTTCTGGTTACCAGCCAACCCTCCCTACCTCCTGAGCCACATGACGCCCTGTGATCATGTTATGATCAGGAGTGAAACATCAAACCATGAAGCCCATCACTAATGTGATGCTTCAGGAAAAGGCAAAAGGACACCTGGAACATTATGGGGTGCTGGAGCCGCGTGGGTCTCCTGTACGTCCCGTGGTCTCACACGGCCCTCTCACTTAAGCTGGTGGACGTGTTCAACAGGGGTTGGGCCGTAGTCATGGTGGTCATGTGTGATTGCATTCTCTTGTTCCTGTTTTTGACACACACACACACACACACACACACACACACACCAGTTTAACTTGGGGCGGCATTAGCTCAGGAGGTAGAGCGGGTTGGCCGGTAACCGCAAGGTTGCTGGTTCGATCCCCGGCTCCTCCTAGCTGAGTGTTGTGGTGTCCCTGAGCAAGATGCCTCACCTTAATTGCTCCTGACCAGCTGGCTGTCGCCCTGCGTGGTCGACTCCACCGTCGGTGTGTGTGTGCGTGAATGGGTGAATGTCAGTCAACACTGTAAAGCTCTTTGGATAAAAGCGCTGTATAAATGAGGACCGTTTACCGTTTAACTTCCTATTGGCCGCTGCATGACAATGCAGGATCTCTACTCTGAATCCAGCTGTGGTGCTAAAGTCTTGCATTTAATGTTGTGTGCTGGAACCTGTGCCTCACGTGCACACACACACACACACGTTTATGGAGAGGAAGAATGAAGAATCAAACGCATACAAGAAGTGGAAGTGAATTCTATGCATGTCTGACGGCTCAGTGGAACGCCTCGGGGCTCTGCGGTGACCAGGCGAGCCCTGACGCTCCGTCTGTGTACCGCAACCACACAGCTTGTTTGTCCTTGGGTGACATGACATCAGGCGGGGTGATGGCCACCGCCATATTTGGGTCTTCCTGCTGCGGGGGCTGATGAGTGTTGTTCTTGCCTGCATCCCAAAGCATGCTGGGACGTGGATCACCAGCAGCATTGCACGCTCCGCTACCACATAGCACTCCTCTCTAACGACACAAGGCAGCATCCCCTGCCTGCTGCTGTCTGATGGCTGCATGCCTGTTTGTTGTTGTGTGTAAGTGTGTGTGTTTGTACTTGCTGCATGTGTGCTGTATGTTTGTGTGAGCTTTATGTTGGTGTGTGTGTGTGTGTGTGTGTGTGTTCATTGTAGCTTGGGCCTTCTGGACTGAATCCATTTAAAGGGCAGCTCCACTTTAAGGGTCTCACCAATGATTACTGCAGTAACAACATGTAGTGCTGACCCCATAGCATCCTTTAACAGAGGGACAACCACTGTGTTCAATCCCCGTACTACAAGTCAGACCAGCAGCATTTATGACCACATGCAAACAAACCCTCCCAACCCTGAGAGAACCACAAACACCACCCCCCCCCCGCCCCTTGGAGTCGGACATGCTGTCGTACACCAATTGAAAGCTGACAAGTGCAAACAGCTGCTTTAGATATCATTGTGGTCAGTTTGGCCCTTAATGTTCAGCGTTCAGTCCAGAGCCATTGTGAGCATGTTTCCACAAAAAAAGCCTAACTGTACGGTAACCATGACACCAAAGAAACTCCGGCTGACATGCAGAGCTGGTGCTAGCAGACATACCAACAACCTGGTTTAAAGAAAGAAATGGTTGTGGCATCAAATATTTTCACTCTAGCCTACCCTCAGGTCAGGGTACAGTAGGATCAGGTCAGGGTAGGCCCAGGTCAGGGTACAGTAGGATCAGGTCAGGGTAGGCCCAGGTCAGGGTAGGTATGCTCCGGTCAGAGTAGCATCTGGCTAACCTACTAGTTACTAATAACTAATTTGGAACAAAGCTCTGGTAAAAAAAAAAAAAAAACAGGATGTGTCGCTTCCTCTTGTTGAAGAGCAACAGTTGGTCACGTCTCATACAAAAAGTGAACTATAAAAAGGTCAAACTACAACTATACTATAATTAGCATTTTGCATTTTGTAAATCCCATTGAAACGGAAACCTTTATAGACAAACCAGAAAGGGGGCTCAATGTTCAAAATACCGGAATTGTCCTTCAAGCATGCAAAATAAGTCCTGTACACACGTGTCGGTTCTGCAAACGGGACGAGGTGGCAGAGGATAAATCCAGAATTATGCAGAATTATTCTCTTTTTGGAGAACTGAGACCACTCAGACCAGCTATGTATGAGCCACATTCAGAAAGGTTTGGAGCATCAGGGATGAACCGTCTGAGTCCTCCTCTCAAATGAGCCGTGTTCACACGCTGCCATCTCCATTCCAAAGAGCGGTAGGGGGCGCCTGCGAAGAACGTTTGGCTTGTTGTTCATCTACCAGGGCGGGCCCCAAATCATCACTTCCAGCTGCCGATTACCTTAGGTTTTCATTGCACTTCTAATGGGACTAATAAAGCAAAACGTAAACAGCAATTTCAGGAAGTATTGCTGTTTTAAGGGCAGTGGCTTACAGCCCACTCATCACTCTGTGGAGGCAGAGCCTTTATGTAGCCCTAACGTTTCCATAGAAGGAGAGAAGGCCTACTTCCAATCATCACAAAGAAGAAAGGTAGTTTGAACATTGTGCACAGCTTTGGTGAGTTGTACGGCAGACTAGGCAGTACGAGCAACAATCACCCAAAGATAAATCACACAGGCGCTATTGATGGACTAGTAACAAACGTAGGTGATCTCCACACCCCTCGGGACTAGCAAATAAGGATGATGATGATGTTTTCATGTCATCTCAACCGTGTACCTCTAGACGCATTCAACAACATTGAAAGGATCTATGGGTCAGATTGTCTGACACTGCAACCCCAGGTTTAGCTTCCTATTGGATGCTGCACCACAATGCTGGACCCCTGCTACTCTGAATCACACTTGTGCTACAGCTGTGGTGCTAAAGTCTTGTACTTAATGTTGTGTTCTGGAACCTGTGCCTCACGTGAACACAAAGGCATGCATAACACACACACACACACACACACACACACACACACACACACACACACACACACACACACACACACACACACACAC
>JAOPJL010000089.1:18781756-18801709 GCA_027123545.1 Trisopterus esmarkii | reverse complement strand
GTCTGTCTCTCCGTCTGTCTGCCTGTCTGTCTCTCCGTCTGTCTGCCTGTCTGTCTCTCCGTCTGTCTGCCTGTCTGTCTCTCCGTCTGTCTGCCTGTCTGTCTCTCCGTCTGTCTGCCTGTCTGTCTCTCCGTCTGTCTGCCTGTCTGCCTCGCCGCTGGTCTGTCCGTCTGTGTGCTGCAGAGCGCCACGACGCCCTCTACGTGGTGGGCTCCCTGGACGAGACGCTGGAGCTGAGGGGGATGCGGTACCACCCCATCGACGTGGAGACCTCCGTCATCAGGGCCCACAAGAGCATCGCTGAGTGGTGAGGACCGGGGGGGTCGTAGCTAGAATGAACTAGTCACTATCAGTAGAAGGGTGGAGAGGTCAAGGGGAGGCTGTTCACCAGGTGTGTGTCCGTCTCCCCAGCGCGGTGTTCACCTGGACCAACCTGCTGGTGGTGGTGGTGGAGCTGGAGGGCTCTGAGCAGGAGGCCCTGGACCTGGTGGCCCTGGTCACCAACGTGGTGCTGGAGGAGCACTACCTCATCGTGGGGGTGGTGGTGGTGGTGGACCCCGGCGTCATCCCCATCAACTCCCGCGGGGAGAAGCAGCGCATGCACCTGCGGGACGGCTTCCTGGCGGACCAGCTGGACCCCATCTACGTGGCCTACAACATGTGAGGGGGGGCGCCGCCACCGGTGAGAGGCCTGTGCTCCTTCAGGAAGTCCAGCGTTGGCAGGAGGACGAGGTTAGGAGGGCCGCGGGTCGTCAGACAGGGGAGGGAAAGGTCAGAAGGCTGAATGCCACGCGCCCAGACCCCTCTGAAGGACTGGGAGCGGCTTTTGGTCGGGGCCAGCTGGGGTGTGTTGGTGCTGCAGGACTCCCAGGGTCAGGGGAAGCGTTGAGTAGCTCTCAGCCGTTCACAGAACACCCGTCTGCTCTGTGGTGAAGAGCGGCCGTCGTGTCTGCCGTCGGTTCTGTCATCCGGCCCCTTGACCCACATCTGTTTGACCCACATCTGTTTGACTCTCATCTTGTGTGTTTTCAGAAAATGTGTTTGGTTCCCAATGTTATGAAATATTGTTTTGTCTGGAGTCAATGATAATCCATGTGGAAGAATGGTTGTTTTCTTAAAGAAAGATTCTAGCAAGCTTTTCACTGAGCAACACGCTAAGTGAAATGAGACTATATTTGTTTCCCAGTAAGGTTTGGCTAATTTGTCCTCATGTGTTTATCTAATGTTGATCATCATGTCTGTCTAATCCTGTTACTTAAGGATCTGGGTTCCTCATGATAAATGAGTTGATATAACTCATGAATTCCTTCATGGTAAAAGTGCCATAGATTGTTCTCGTAGACCACTAGAGTCAGGGTTAACACAACACCATTTTGAAAATGAAAACCCTGTGCTGCTGTGGTTGTTTTTTCATCCATTTGGCTTTATATTCTATCCTACAGTCCCATGATTTGATCAAATAAAATGCAATACAACCAATTTGGAAGTTGCAGGATCACAGCAATGCATTCGGTACCATCATTTCATTCTATAAGGATGTATACAGATGATATATATTTATACATAGGGATCATTGTGTACAAGACTGTTTATTTCTTCTGGTCGTTAACCTCGACACACAGATACGTTGTGTGAATGTCTCAACTGTCCGCCATCACCGGTCATTCTGGAAGTTGTTTTCAGTGCCAACAAAGTTTGATTTTGTTCTGTTCTTGATTTGCATGTGTTGTATGAGTCAGATTTGTAATGGACTGTACCACACACCCCCCCCCCCCCACTCCCCCTTCATATCTCATGAATATGTAATATTTAAAATAACACACTTTTATTTTATATTTGAAATCCACTTTGAAGACGGGCTTCAGGCCTGCTGTAAGTATGTACAGGATTTGTGTAAGTTATTAAGAGACTATCGATGGACACTCCTGGTGGGTTCATAACCAAGCCTGGATCTAGTGAACCATGCACCTGCAGACACGGGGGAGTGTTTTCTAGTGAATCACCGGGCTGCGTCCTGTCGCTTCAGTCAAAGAAAAAAGAGCCCACGCAGACTCTTGGACGATGAGCTCCGAGAGGACTTACTCCTCACTGGACCATGAGAAGATGCAATTGTCTGGTGTGTGGTTGGTTGTCATTATTTTCATACCATAATTTCTTATTAAAAGAAAACTTTACTTATACAAGTTAAAATGTTTTGTCTTTCTTTTGTGTGTACTGACTATGCTAGGACCCTTAGCTAGTTCCTCTTTTTGAAACATGAATATTCATCATGTTTAGTATTTCTATTCCAATGTACTGTCGAAGAAAGAATGCTGAAATACACAATGTGATGTGAATACTTTGTTTATTTCCCTTTATTATTCATAGTTACATTTATAGAAAGACGAATTGGAATGTTTCACTGAGTGCATATCGAGGAAGGTTTAAAAGGTAAAGCCACCATTTCAATATGTATATCGAGCACTTAATTTATCCTCAAAGGATTTAATAAAATCAAAAGATGCATCAAACATAACGATGTTTACATTAACAGTAAAATAATAGATGAATATATGGAAACACAAATGACACAATTATTTCACTGGCTATTAAGTAAGTTTGTTGACAGGTTTGTTCAATAGAGTGAAAAGAGTGTTCACATAACCATAACACAACATACAACGATGCATAGAACTATAAAATCCTAATTAAATGATATCTATTTATAAAAAATATAAAGAAATGTAAAAAAGATATCCGATCCTACTCTCAGGATTTATTTCCACATTTTGTTTCTGGAATTTTAAGATAAAATACATGGAAAAAAAACAAGATAAAAACAGCATGTAATCAAAGATTCCTAATGAACATAAGCCTCTATTATGCCCAGAAACTCTGAAGCCATATTCACAGCTGGCCGCTCGTCCGTTTCCTTGAACTGTTCGTGAGGAATGTTGGGGGAAGCATAGTCAGGGTATTGAGTTTTTTTGGCATCCACTCCAAGCAACTTTACACTCTCCACTATTTGAGTCAGCTTCCTTAATTGAGGGTCGAAGCAAGCAACTCGTGCCGCCATGATGGAGATGGTGCAGTTAGCCGAACGTTTCCCATTTCTTTTATACTCAGCAGCAATGAGAGCCTTTTCCATGACCTGGTGAACCTTGAACAAACACCATTCTGTGCTCCCGCTGCCCATGTCATTTTTAGCTGCCGCCAAATCCCAGTGTGCCTGCCGCAGCCAACGCTGGGCCTCTGCTCGGTTTGGCCTTGGGACGTTTTCCTGATGTGTCCAGAAGTTGTAATTATAGGAGCGATACTGTCTATGAAATCGCTCCCGGCCATTTCTGTGCCGCCTAGCCTCCTGATTCCAATTTCCATAGAAATCCCTGAAGTTTCCATTCCCTTTAGGCTTTGAGGAATCTGCAGATTTACCGTTTGTCAGTTCATCAATTCTGTTCATCAGGTATTTAAATGCCTCAGTGGAAATCTCAATGCACTCTGGGTTTTTGTCAGGGTGCCACCTGAGGTACAGTCTTTTTATGGCTATATGTTTCTCGTCCTTGGAAAGGGTCCAGATTTCTTCCAAACATTTGTCAATTTCTCTTTTGGCTTCATCCAAAGATGCTGGCAACGTCCTGCCAGGTGAGGATGTTTCCTCAGAGAACTCCTCTTTTCCATTCCGCTCTGATCCTTCATGGAGCTCCAGTTCCATGCAGGATGCTCCTGATTTAATGCTCATCTTTTTCAGTTTGGGCTTCTTTTCTCGTATGAACTGATAGAGCTCAAGTGAACTCACTTCAATGAACTCTTTGTTGGTGGTTTGGATTTCATACCAGCGTGACAGTTGTCCAGTGGCTCCAGGTATTTGTTTGACAATAACTGCATAAATGTAGATGTCATTGCTCAAATAGCCAACATGTTCGCCTTCTTCAAAGTTATTGAGCATGTTCATATCGAGGCAGTCGAGCCACTCATCTGGGATAACACTTCCAGGCTCTGCTGGGTAGAGAGCAGAGTTGTCCGCTTCTGCGCTGTCATGAATTCCGTGCTTTGCCAGCTTTTGCTGGACCTCCTGCAGGCTGTCACACATCAAAAGAACCCCAAGGACAGGTAGATTTGAGGCTAATTTGTTCCCTAATAGAGAGTTTATCTCTTTTGTCATTGTCAAGTTTATTTCATTCATCACTTTTGGAGCCATGTCATCATTGTGTTTCAAATAAAAGGTACATCCTTGTTGTCCTTTTTGGACATAGACGTCAGCCTCCACCACTGTATCGTTCAGTGGCTGTTGATCCAAACACAGCTCTGTTTCAATGCTCCTGCAGCAGATGATTTGAATACTGCCAAACGTCTGCTCACACATGTCGCTAGCATCTTCTTGTGTGATTTCGCCTTGTGACTGTTCTCTAAGGAGACAGATAAGTCCATGTCGGAAGGCTAAAGATGACAGATGTTTCTGAAACCATCCACTGAATTCACAGTTTTTTCCATACTGACAAATGTCCTGGTTTGATTTCCCCAAACGCTCCTCGGTACACTGAGAGAGCATTTTGGGCTGAAGATTTTCTGGCAACATTTGTACCAGTTGATGATGCTCATACTTATCGTCCCCCAAATGGCATATGCTAAGGCTCTCAAGTAGCAGCAGCTTATTTTCCAATGCTTTCTCCAACCTGCTTGCCTGAAATACTGTGTCATTAAAGTAGAGTGTATTTGAGGGGTATAGTTTGCCATCTTTTGATGGGAGGTACAACATCCCCGAAAATGTCAGGGGGGGTCCTCCTTTCTGTGTTTTAATTAGGAGGAATATCTGCTGAACAGCCCGCCTGATGGTGTTCTTTTGATTTGGGTTTGGTGTTTGTTTTTCAAAGGAATCTTGGAAAACCGCTGTGAGAGCGTGACAATACTGCTCTACTGTTGGTTCCTCAGTCAAACCAACACTCTTAAAGAACTCTGCATACAATGCATCCTTTGGCTGGATTTTGTACAAGTAGGGCCTGAAGTCCAAGTGGTGGGGCAGTCCAAGCGAAGTCTCTTCAGCTTTTACCAGTTTTGTGTCGTTTTCAACTAACACAACAGGCAGGCCAGTTAATCCATTACCTGGAAATATGGTGTTTTGTAAGTAGGCATATGAATTCCTGAAAACAACAGCCCTGACTTTGTTGAGATCATCAGACAGACAAGGTAACTGGCAGATATTTGCCATGTTTGTGGTGACAGACAGCATGGGTGGTTCTTCAAAGGCTCCAGCCAATTTTGCCATTTGTTTGTGGGACATGGCACTTGGCAAATCTATGATTGGCATGGAAGTCCAAATCAAATGCTGATGTTTATTTCCAATTAATGACCCCCTGAGAGCTACAGTTGTTCTCCCAACTGCAACTGGACTTTGAAAGGTGCACAGATCTTTTGATATTTGCACTGGAAAAAGGAATTTGATGTCAGCCAAGGACTCGATCAATTCGTCATTTCCAGCCTTTTTCATTGCAGTACTCAGCAGTTTGGATGATTTTAGTTGCAAGTCTGCCAGTTCACAGTTCCCTTTAGACTCAGATTCAATTTGGTATGCAAAAGCAATGATCTCATTGTTTGATACAGAATGCTTCATTCCCAGTTTCTTAAGCAATTCTCTTGCTGGCCTTTTCATATATTGTGTGTCACAAATTGTGTTCCAAAAACTTTGAGGTACAAATTTCTCTTGAGGCAGCATTATCTTGTACAACTCCACACCGTCATCAAAGTAGAATGATGCCATCTCTGAATTTCCTTGGACACTGCAGATCAGCTTCATTCCCTTCATTGAGGAGATGATGTTTGCTTCATGTCTAGCATACTCCGAATCGTTTTGCAGTGACAACAACATTTTGATGGAGCGAAGAATCTGTTCCTCTGTGAGTGTCTGCATGACAGGCAGAATGAACTTTACAAAATACTGAAGATGAGAAAGGATTTGGATCTCGAAGGTTTTCGAGAGTTGCATATTTTCTAAACTTTCTTTGAGAAAAGTGCTGCTGCTCTCATGCAGATTGAACAAGTCTGAAAAGCTTGTCATGCTGTTGACGATGAATACCTGTCCAGGTCCATCAATCCTGACTCGCTTGCCATTTGGCGTTTCAAATATTGGCAAAGATTTGACTTTTCTCTTATACTGACTACTGTTCTTTGATTTGGATAGTCCCGACTGTAGAAACCTCTGTAGCTCATTTAGCTCGTCATCAGAAAGGTTGCAAAACTCTGAAGGATTTAGTTTGAAAACAAGGTCCAACACAGCACTTTCATCATTTGTATTCAAAAGTTCAGAGTATAGCAGTGCCAGGACCTGTGATCCCCCATGCTTTAAAAAGAGTGAAGTGTCAAGCTTCATGAATCCGAGTTTAAACAGAATGCTTGGTATGACCTCTTTCAAGGCATATTTGATCACACTTGGCATGGTCATCATTGTTTGCAGGAAGGGTTTGTTATTTGACCTTGGGCACGTAACTGGTAGCATTGAACAGCCAGCAAAAAGCTCCCTCACTGTGCTTAATGTCATAATTTGCTTGCTGTTTTCAGATTGGGATATTTGACTTGTAAAAAAATGCCAAGCCATTAACAACCACTTCTTTATTTCTTTGTTTGGTACATGGAGACCAAAAGTTAGATCAACCTCACATTCTCTGAGGAGACGGGGAAGTATAGATTTCAGGTACTTCTCTGCCTGAGGAATTGTTAATGTTTGAACATATTTGGGTTGTAGAACTGCAATGTGGGTGTCATAGGTCCAATAATCGACAAAATCCTTCTCATATCCACAAAACAGAGAGTTACATCTGGTGATTAGTTTAGGATCGCTGGAATCAAACTTCCTCAAAACGTGGTCATTTGTTAGAAGAAGTGGGAGTCCACTAATGGAGCATGGTTTGTTATTTTTATCATTCTCGAAGCCCTTGTCTTTCAAGCAGAAACTCAACAGTTCGGCGCACGTTTTTCCATCTTGAATTTGTGTTTGGTTGATTGGCAATGGTAAATCCATCGTGGTTTTGGTAGGGTCATTGAGTGGTTTTTCTCTAAGAAAATCTGTCACAGTTGAAGGGCTTACAGACCTAACTTTCACCCCAGCAGCTTTGAAACTTTCCCAAATGTTTGCCATATAGGTGGAAAAAGGGACCAATTTCATTCCAAGCCTCTCCAGTATGGAGTTGATGGATTTTGTGTCTTCCTCTTGTGTCAAATGAGGTCCATCAGTTTGGTCTGCCTCTTTGACATTACACCATTCAAAAGAGTACTCCCTAAATGACGCATGTGAGATTTTTTGTACTGTGCTCTTCGAAACTGGAATGACATCAAGAGCCTTGTTGCAAATTGATCTGTAAACTTCATGTATCATTTCTTGCCAGTCTGGAGCAATACCTTCTGATACAAATGGGAAAAAACGAAGATAATTGTAGAGACAATTACTGTCTCCACTTTTGGAACGGATGTTCCTCTCTGCAGTGTTACGGCAGATGTTATGAAGCAGGACTGCATACAGTGGAGCTATGACATTGATTTTCAATGCTCCATTCCAATCTACTTTCAAACTTTTGCCATCCTCCTTCCATAGGTCCCTCCTGGATGAGTCTACTTCAAAGTTCCCATTCACATGGACAGGAAGTCCAGTTTGAACAGGTAGAGGAAGGGTACAAAAGGTGCCACCTTTGAAATTCCTCACTTTGTAAGGCTCACAGCCCACACATGCAGCAACTGATGCTTGAGGCAGCTTGTCTAACAGTCTACCAGTGTCACCTTTAAATGATCCAAACTGATCAGCAATTACCCATTCAGTTTTGCTTTTCGATGACGTTGAAATCTGTATTCTGTAAATTGCCTGGTACGGTGTTACTGAGCTGTCCGATTTCAAGGCATTTTGTAGTTTCATTTGAAAATGAGTTCTTTCCTTGCAGCTTTTGTTTTGTATTCTTTTTTCAACCTTGAAGACATTTTGTAGTTTTCCACAGTCTTCAATTTTATGGAGCTGTATTTTCTGTATATTTTTTGAGAAGAGAATCAACTCCTCTGGGTCATCAAGAAGGGTCGAGAACAACTCTTCAATGTCGTGGTCAGTGATACCCTGGGCTGAGATTTTTGAGTTGTTTGCCATTGTACCAATTCGCAGCGGTAATCTGAACATCGTTCCTTCTTCAAGAGTAAATTCCTTGGGCAGAAATGACTCGTAGACATCAAGGTATGTTTCCTTAAAAACAGAATCAAGGTTGTACCCACAGCCAGAAGTTTTCCCTGATGGGCTTTCAATGTATGCTTGATTTGGATCAGAAATGCAGAGTATTTTATCTCCAGTTAAGATAGAAGGGCAATCCGTAATGTTATACACAGAGTTGAATCCAATTCCATATTTTCCTGTTTTGCCTGGAGTGTTGTGTTTGCCACCTTCTCCCAGCTGCTGGATGCCTTTCAGATCTGCATCAGAGAACACCTTGTTGTTGTAGACACACAATGCAGGGCCCTGCAGATGGTTCCACTTCTTTCCAAAGGTTTTTTTTGTGCCGTGCTGTCTTTTGTCCCAGACTAGGTGGATTTCTGTGGCTTCAGCATCATCAGCATTTTGGATTAGCTCTTTCAGGATATCTTTCTTGGATGGATAGGCCTCAATAATGTTTTTGATTCTCACTGTCAGTTTCTCTCGCTGCTCAAACTCAAAGTCAAATGGTGACATGTTTGCAACTAAGGAACTTTCCAGAGTTTGATGTTTGGTTGTCTTGATTCCAAAATGTCGTGCCATCACTCGAGTAATATCCTCATGGCACAGTGTCAATCCTAAATTGAGCGGCATCCAAGGACTGTCATTGAAGTGTAACTCGGCTGCAGGTTGCATAACCCCACGGTCATTGGGGATGTGACAGTCTTTTATTTTCTCTTTATTTGCGTACAAACCCCTCAATACTGTGAGGCAGATATTGAGATCGGGCTTCGAAAGGGGCTTCTGTCCATGTGCAGCATGTAATTCCTGGAGTACAGTGAGATACTGACTTCTTGTGAAATTCCTTGGAACACCAATACACTCCCAGAGGCTCTTGAAACCAGCAAAGACAGATGGAAGTACATGAAGGTATGGCTTTGCCTCAAAGTCCTCTTCTTCTGCCACATATTGCGCATGTACAAACTTGCAGCCAACAAGAATGAACGGAAATGAATGTGCCCTTTCTGAAATTAGTGTGGTATCTCCATTCTCCTTGAGCCACTGATCCAGAAATGCATAGCATGTATAGGCTATCTCGTGGAGGCTTTTTTCGTTGGAGTTCTGGTATTTTAAACTAGTGATTTTCAGCTGTCGTAGCACTGTCTCAAGTGGTGGACTCTGACAAACTCTCAAAATGTTTAAGACCGGATCAAGTTTGTATATTTCCAAGTTGGTGTGATCAAGCACATGCTCTGTCATGTTCACAAGGTGGCGGAATTTCTCATCAAAAACTTCGATGGGCTTCTTTAGTGTGACCCTTTCCAACTCTGGAGAAAAGGCTGGAAGAAAGGCAGTGTTCCTTATTGATTCCCAGTAGAGAGAGTCCTTGTCAGGCAGATGATCCCTCAACTGTTCCATAATACATTTCAATTGTACAAATGCTTTGTTTTGGTCTTTATTCCACACATAAGTGATACTGCCAACTTTGTGTGCAATCTCTTCCAAAGAGATAAGGTCATTCAACATTCCAAGTTCCAACAAGCGTTGCACCCTTCTAGGGGCACTAAAGTCATCATTGGTTCCCTCAAGCAATCGTCCTTCTGTCTGTCCAAAAAGACAGGCGACTTTTCCAGTAGGATTAACAACTTTCTTGGCGCATTGAAGTTGTCCACCCTTTGTAGGAATGCATGGATGGCGCAACAGTAGGTCATCAATTTCAGGCAAGTTGAGGTCAATGGCGTGCAGCACAAGAGCATTCCTACTTTCAGCATCCATGGTAGACAGATTCCTAAACACAGCTTCTTCATAAAATGTCTCCCAGTTCCATGTTCTTCTCTCTATATCTTCTTGGAAGCCAGCCTTTTTGAAGCTGTTTCTAAGCCAAATTGGAAGAGGAACCACATAGTTTGGTGCTTTCACATGGCTCTGCGCTAGTCTCATTGCAAGTCCACCAATTTCCTTGTTCTCTTCAATGTGTTCATGTAAAAAGATGGCCTTGTTGAAGCAACACCAGTGCTTGCCATCACTGAAGATCTCTGGTGCATTTTGTTGGACAATAGCAGAGTAAAAAGCATCCACCAATGGTTGAAATGGTTTTGTCACTTTTTCCCGATCCGGCCAATAGATGTAGTAACAGTAGCCTTCCAAGTCTTTGTCTTCAGACATGTTCTTCAATACGGAGAGCACAGTGATATATGCTGACTTTGCAGGGTCCTGAAGGAGGGCCTTGTTCCACTCATTTTTTACTCCCCTTGCCCATAGAGCCTTCCGATTCGATGTTACTGCAAATGTCCCATTTAGATTCACTGGAAGACCTGTTTGAATGGAGAGGGGAAGGAAGCAAAATGCTTGGCCAAGTAGTTCTGTTTTTGACGGCATCCATTTCTCTGAATTGGGATTTTTGTCGAGAGGCACAGCAATCCCACCAACAGGCAGAGTGAACTTGGCTTCCTTGTTTTTGTCATGAATCATTTTGAGGCACTGTTGTGTTCCAAAGCAATTGTATAGGAGCCAAAACTCGACTGATCCACTTTCTTGTTCAATTTGGACAATTTGTGCTGTGTGACAGTCAGTTAATTCATTGCATTTTTTATTTACACTGATCAGGCTTTCAACTCCATCAATTTGCTCTTTTAACATTTGGTCTGGTATCTTCATGCTACTCACAATGGTCTTTGAGACTTTGAAATTAGTCTGTATTTGGTCATCTTGTGGAGGAGTTGAGGCATTTTCTGTGATATTTTGTAGAGAAACAGTATTTATGTTTTTTAGAAAGAGCAGGTACATTTGTGAATTTCTCATGAAATTATTTTGGAAACCAACAATATTGACCCTGTCATACACTTTAGTGCTTATTTCTGACTTGAAAGCCTCTTCTTGTGTTCGAAAGGGTAGTTTGATAAGAGTACCTTGGTAGGGTTTATCAGTGCTGAGCCTGCTTAAATGACAATCAAAGATGTTTTCATACGATTTGAACTGTCCTGGAAACCACTTGAAGAGATTGTGGTGGGTTAGGTCAAGCTTAATTCCAGGATTTGTTTTTTCCTTTATGTGCTTCTTCAGGTGGGTTACATTTGGATCCAGCATGAGGAGATGACTGCCACTAAGGATGGAGGGACAGTCCGTCACATGATACACTGTATTAAATCCAAGGCCAAACTTTCCAATTTTATCAACCATGTTTTCTTTTGAGGCAGATCCTACTCTGACGATATTGGTCCAATCAGCCTCCGTGAATTGCTCATCATTATATGACCAAAGACAGGGCCCCTGACAAGCAGTCATTCCAGGGTCAAAAAGACTTTCTGGTGGTTCTTTGTGCACTCTGAAATCGACCATGAACCTACATGCCTTTGCTCTAGCATCCTCAGCATTTTGAATCAGCTCTTTAAAGATGTCATGTTCCTCGTCATATTCATTCAGAATGTTTTTAATCCGCATTGTTATGGGTTCCGACTGTCCACACTGTTGTATTCCTAACATCTCAGGGCTTAGTATCCGTGTGCTGAGCAGCGGGATCTTCAGCCACTCAGCAGTGGCTCTTGGTATCTCTGCATGAATGACATAGAATTCTTCCTGATGATGATTGAGTGCCTCCAACCCATCTCTGCTGATGTCACAGAAGACCGTTGTTGACAGTGGCTTTAAGGTAAAATGTTCATCATCGGTACTGACTGGAACAGGAATGTCGTCTTCAACAACTCTCTTCTCTCTCCCCATCCAGTTGAGTATTTCAATCGCCATTTTCAGCTCAGCAGGACTCCCAACTGGTATGTGCCTTTCTTCAATGGAGTCTTTGATCTGATTAAGAATGCCAACTATTTCTTCTCTTGAAAGGCGCTGCCTTAATCCAAAATGAATGAGCAACTTCTGGTAAGGAAGAAATTCTTTTGGAATTTTCCCAATGTAAGAACTTAGATCTAGATTTGGAGGGTAGTCAAGAACTAGATCCACAGGAGAAACAAACTTGTTGTGTGCCCATAACCACTTTGTGTCCTTGGTCACAATTTCTGCAAACTCATGAATGTGACCTTGCATGTACGCGTAAGTACTACGCAGCTTCCTCTTGAAATCCACATCTGCATCTGGATCGTTTAGTGCATGTGCAATTGATGACATCACGGACAAGTTTTCCAACACTTTTAACGGTGGGGGCAAGTGTGTGATGCTAAGTTTATTGCGTAACTTCTCACTAAGCTCTCTTTTCATGGGCATCACATACCCAACAATGTCCTCATACTTTGTATGTCCTATTTCATGTGGACAGAAAAAACTAAGTTCCTCCTTGTTTTGTTGTCCTGGTTCAACACATGGCACCCATTTCATATTCAACAGGCTTTTGAGCTCTGGTTTAGAGAATTTGGACAGCACATCATTGGTATCGAGCAGGCTAAGAATGACCTCAGCCCTTTTGACAGCCTTCTTGTGAGAGTTTAGTTGCAAATTCCCAATCTGTTTGACAGCATGCAACAAATGCAAAGTAGTGATATCTGCTTCCTTGTTTAGCAATCCAAGTTCTGTTAAACTCTGAAGCATTTGTGCTGTTTGTGTGTACACGGCTGGTGGGAAGAAGTCCAAATCAAAAAGATTCTTGAAGGTTTCAATTCTAGGATCAAATAATTGTGATGCCTTTTTCCAGGCTCCATTGAGTTTAATGAAGTTCAACTCCTTACATTTGGCTTTTAAGGCTTTATTTTGAGAGAAAAGGTTACCACCATGCTCCAAAATCCATTTCATTGTTTTCTCTGTAGCATCCTTTCCGAAAGTATCACACTGAACACAGTCTACCAGTAGACTAGCTGCTTGAGGTGTATCAAGGATATCAATGTTGAGTAGCTGTAGGAGTCTGCGATCGGCCTCAGTGACACACTGTATCACGTGGTCAGGCATGTGGAGTTCTGTTGGTATAGTTAACCCGGATACCAAATTTACAGCCTGCTTTGATTGAGAATCAACACATGATTCCTTCATGGTCTGGAACAAAGGTAACTTTGAGAGAAGATCTTTCTCTCTGGCTGAGGGAGAATCCAGGCGACAGAGATAATTCTTAAGTTCCTCTCTGTCATCGTGAGAAACTGCCTGAATTACTTTGATGAGCTGATTAGAATCCGTGTTCAGGAAGACCTGAAGGACACTCCGCGGAGAAGGGGGCAGCACATAAGTGTCTATGTCTTCATGTTTAAGCCACTCTCCTCCTCTCACAACAGTGCCGCCAACTTTTCTCACCCATTCAGCAATCTGCTCTGGCAAACTCTCCTGTTTGCTTCTCTGAAAAATGAGGGTTGTGTTCTGTTGTATTCTTGCGAGTAACATGGGCTGTGTGGGGTCCACTTGAGACTCGAGGGATATTAAAGGCATGCCAGTGAAACCACTTAACTCGCTGAAATGAGTGTTAAGGAATTTCCAGAACTCTTGAAGCCATCCGGCTGGTGGATGCCGGCAGTGTCCAATTTCCCAGGTGACATGCTCCCTTCCCTGTTTCCAATCCAAAGGCAAATACCTCTTTGCAAGCTCAGTGACCTTGTCTGCATCAATGTTGATGACGTTGAATATATCTGGAAAATAGACCATTGGAAAACAGCATTAAATGCATGCAAATTGGGTGTTAATGTAAATACATGATACACAAAACAACATGCCTACCTCTTGTGGCAAGCGTTTTCAGATGTTTTTGGCAGGTGGTGCTCAGGTCCTGAGGGATGAAGAGGTTTTTGCAACCAGGCAACAGGGACCTGTCGAGGAATGAGTTGCTTTCATGTTAACTATCTAAAAGTATAGATAACAGCTACCAACAGCCCACTAGCCCATTTTGCACATAGCTGACGTTACATTAACAGTTAAGAATTTCCGGTAAAAGATAGCAGTGTTCGCATAAGGCACAACTCTCTTTTTAGTGGAATGCTATCATTCAAACCGCACTGGCAATGCAGTTATAGACCTCTGTTGTCATTTCCCAGAAATGACTTGTTACCATTGCCCCAGAATCACTGCAATTATATATGTATATATTATATATGTCCAATTTATTGCTCGGCTGTCGTTAATTACCGGCATGTGGCTGAAAGTGTGAAAGGGGTTAATGATTTAATTTAAGTTATTAATATGCCATAAATAAACACTGCTGGAAGAATGCTGTTAAAATGGTTCATATATGTGCTATTTCTCCAAGTAATCAAACCATACTCATTGCAGACACAGGGGAAGGTTATAGATTGGTTATCAAGCGAAGCAGGTATTTTACCTTGGAAAGTCGTGGCTATCGATGAAAGCGATGTCTTCCTCTTTGTTCGTAAAGGATCTGAAAGTGCCATCACTGAGAGGAAGCAGTGGAAGGCCCTGGAGTTCTTCGTATGTTCCATCGCTTAAAACGTATTCTAAAAGAGATATCTTGTCCTCTTTTGTAACATTCCGCAAATCAGTTTTGCGGAGAATGGTCCGGAGAAAGGTTGGAGTGACTCGTTTCAGGGATTCAGGATGTGGGTATGCCCTCACAATCGCTCTTTCCACCCATTCTGGGATTTTCACAAGGTTAACTCCACAGCAAATCAAAACGTTTTGGATGGCAGCTGATACTTTAGAGCTTGTTGAAGAATCGCAGGGCAGCACAGCTTCTGAAGGACAGACAAATCTTTTTTCATCTTCAGCAAGAGAGAGCACAGCAATATTCTCCCTAAATAAGCATTGTAAAACATTCTGGGCAACTGCATGCCATTTTTCTTTATGCTTAAGGTGTGTAAAGTCTGGCCAAAGACCATACACAGAGGAGAGAGGGAGCTCAGAGTTTTTGGATAATTCAATGGCATCTTTAAGGATCATGAGATATGCTTGTGGCAGCACCTCTTTGACCAGCAATTCATTCCACATGGCACCCTCGTCGTGTTTCTGATCTTCTTCTTGCCACTTGATATGTCTTCGGTTGTCGGTGAGGCCAAAGCATGCGTTTACATTAAGTGGAAGTCCAGTCTTGTTGGATTCATTGTTAGGAAGTGGGAGAAAGCAACTCAATCTACTGTCACCACTGTCTTTATTCTGACCACATGGAAACGCCAAGTCAACTTGTGGTAGAAAACTCAACTTCTCTGCCAGTGAATCCACTTTCTGCACATTGCCCTCTTTCAGACAACAAGTAGTCAAGAGCCAAGTTTTGGTTTCTTCATGGTCTTCTGCTGTGACAGTTATGTTTTTAAAGCGTGTTGAGCTCTTCATGATTGATCCATCACTTGACTCCAAAACTTCTTCAGAACATGAGCTAGTCACCTCAAGCATGAAATTAACAGAGCTGTCTGCCGTGACATGAATTAAAGACACGGATTGCACACTTTTTAAAAACAATGGACATAACTCTGCATCTGCAATGAAGCTGTTAAAAAGCTGGGCAACTTTGTCTGAATTATACAAATTATCAGAGATTTTAGATATCTCATTGCGCAAAGGAAATCTGAAAAGTGTCCCATCAAAGTGCTGGTCTTCAAGGACCTCTGTCCATTGCTTTTGGACTAGATGTTCGACAATGTTTTGAAATGGCCTGAATTGATCCTTGCAGGTCTTCAAAGTTTCCTGGTCTTTTTTATCGGCTAAAGACCACTGATATCCTCCATGTCCTTGTCCAAAAAGTCTTTCATGGGGATCTAGCAATGCAAGATGGTCTGAGCTTAAGATCCATGGCACATCTGAAAATGAAATGAAATGAAATAGTTTATATAGAAATAAATATACTTTAGAAAGCATGGAAAACACTGCTGACCCTGCTGAAGCTGTGGAGCTTATTTAGCTCCTTTTCTTCGTTGTACCTGTGATGTGGTACACCGAGTTGAAGCCGATCCCAAAGCGGCCCACTTTGTTTGGGTCCTTGCGCTTGACGCTTCTTCCTGTAGCTTGAATTCCTTGCCAGTCCTCTGAAGTGAACCTAGCATCGTTGAAGGCAAAGAGAGCAGGACCTAAACGACAAAATAATAAAATTAATAAAGCAATGTTTCATTATATAGCTCTCATCATAATAACAATAAAGATACACATGCGCGTAAAGTTCCATGGTTCTAGCTCAAAGGGAGATCTGATTGTTTAATGATGGGGCATCATTAAACACCCTCTACCGTTGTGGTCCGGTTTCTTAAAAAGCTGTCGGCTGGCAGTTATGGCTGGATAGGAAAATGCTGAAGAATAATACATATAAAAACATTAACAATTACAATAGGGTGCCTCACACTGTGTGTAGGCTGTGCATTGCAGCCTAATAATAATAATAATAAATATAGCTGCGAGCAGCAATAAATGGTGTCAGGCATGCAGCCTTCATTTGAAAATGGTGAATTCAGTAATGCAACTACTGGAGGTCCCTTCAAGTTCTAGAGCCACTGTTGAAATTCAACCTTCTGCCAGCTTAGTACGAGTGTGAGGCGGTGCCCCGTGTTAAGCCAAAGGGCTCGATGGGGCCCTTGACGGTGATTTTGTTTCATGAACTTTCTCAAGGAAGACTCAAGTTAGCTCAGTATGATCTGTACCATGTTTGTTTCAGAACATTTGGAAGTAGTATTTCTCAAGGACCGTGCTTACACTGCCAGTAGTTGTAGACCATAGAAAAGCTTTCTTCAGATCATAAAAGATAACCTAGTGGGTATGATTTTATTGCATGTAGTTTCTCTGAAGAGAGTACAGGAAGTAGTTTCAATGTAGGCAAGCCATTACAGACAACTGCCCTTAAGTTTTCTCTGTTCCAACAACGCTGTGCCTTTGGATGACAGTACCTGTACCGCTGGAAGTAGTAGACCATTGCTTAGTAGTAGACCAAAGGACAAGGATTTTGCATTGACTGGAGTATTACACCTTTGTTCACTAGTACAACATAGACAAGCCTTTTCATCAGACCATATAAGTTAACTGGTGGGATCCCAACCACAGACCTCCTGTCTAGCAGGCATGTGCTCTGCTCACTGACAGACATGTACCAGCAGAGCAAAGGAGACATCCACTATCTATCCTATAATACCATATAGGAGAATACATTCATATCAGTGACAGAATACATCCACAGTATATCATAGTACATCCACCATCACTAATCACAACCACACTTTTTACATGGTATGTTTCAAACCACAGACCTTCTCCATGGAGGATGTGCTCTGCCTACCAGGCTATTGAGAGACATGGTCTACCACAGGGGTGACCAGTAAGTTGTTTTATCAGCTATCTCTTGCACTTACACATACACAGAGTTAATGTGGAATTATATGGAAAAAAGGGGGAACAGAATCCAATAAAGCAGATGTCATGAGGATTGGAAACATGGTTTCAGAGGAGATGGTAAAACATGCCTACCAAATATCAAAGTTGTGTTTGCTTCAAAATGTTTACACCTGTGGGGGCCTTACTGCATATAATTTAAGGACATGTTTGATACATTTCATTATTTGGGTAATGGAAGGATAAATTACTTGTTCTGGGATGAGATGTGAAAAGTAGGTTTTTCAGTTCAATCTAAATTGTGGATTATGTATTGAGGCAGGGAACAATGGTCCAGATGGAAAAGGCCATGATCATCATCTGACACTAAGGTTGTGAGTGTGGGCCCCTATTTCCAGATATGGATGTTTGGGGCTGATCTCGATTAATCTGGAAATTTGGGTAAAAAGTGAGCCAGAGGAACATGACAAACTAAAGAATATGTAACTTTTTTTCACTTTTACGTTAATAAAAGACAAGTGGTAAAAACCTCCTGTTGAAACTGTCCTGGTGAGATTAGAACCACAGATCTCCTGCCTTGAACATGCTCTATCCACTAAGCTTCTATAAGACATGTCACTCCAAGGAGAGATTGGTATATTGTTACGAAGTAAGTGTTATTCAGACAAAGACATTATTGGAACATGACAAATAAATACATTTTTTTTAAATATTGTAAATATGTTAAGACCTATTTTATTTCAAACTGAATGCTAGAGGACATGAAGATAGTCTGAAACATTCATGGGTATAGATCGAGGTGTAGAGCGGAATGTGAAAATCTGTTTGAGGAGAAGGCGTTTTCCCAACACTTTCTTTCATAACATTTATAAAATGACATCTGATTACAGTCCAACAAAGTATGTTTCGTTCTAATTTGGAGGAGCGTTTGGGAGCAATGGCTACTTCCATCCAATGCAGCTGCTGTATGCTGAAAAGTATTTCTCGGCTAGACCGTTCAGAATTGAAAACTCTTTTGATCACTTTTAAGTGATCAAAAAGAATGAATGAATGTTAAAATTTGTATCCTGAGCCATGTCAACGTTGCAGAAATTGTAATGCATAAAAACAATTGGCCTCTGGGATATCTTCAGGCTATGAGGAGACACAACATATAACATAAAATGCATGCCTTCAAATGACTGACTGAAGGATATTGCTGTATTAAAGGTGGACTATTCATCTGAGGACTGTAGTGCCCCCTATAGACCGATTTAGACAACTTTTGGACTGAATCATTCATTCAGTTTGATGTTGATTGGCTAAACTTAACCCCACCTTCTGGCTCCATGAAGCTCTTTTGACTTATTTTGCACTCTGGCAGCCATCTTTGTTGGGCAATCGCCATGATCTCACTTGACCAATTAGAGCTTTGACCTTCTCCCATAATTTGTTAAAATCTAACGTTCGGGCTCGGAACTATGGTCATTTTAGTGAATTGGGATATCAGAGCACCCATATCAGGACAAGGTGGCTCATATTGTGGCTGTTCTCTCTGGGGTAGGTTCTAGACATGGGACCCGAATTTGGTGTGAATGGGATTTACTCCTATTTCCTGTCAAAGTAGCGTTTGCTAGTGATTGCCTCGAGGCCATACGATTTGGAGTTTCCTCTGAAGGTTGGGAACCTATCAGAGTTGGATTGGTTCGAATTGGGCAATTGGCTTTGGGGGGGGAGGAGAAAAGCAGTTTTTGTAGAAAACACAGAATTGTGGCAAGATCCGTGTGGTGACCTTCATGCTTAGAGCAGTAAAGTTGGAGTGCTTGAGAAGATGCATCCTTGGACACCAAGCAGTATAGGGCCAATTGGTTCGGTGCTTGACACCTTATAACAATAATAAGAGAAAGGGCCAAGGCGTCATGGTGTTAATAACCGAGGGACAGCCTCAGGTTAGGTCTGATTAGACGTGTTTAAAGTCATTCGTGACCGTATGTCATCCAGTGCATGGTTTATCAAGTGAAAGTGAGTGATGCAGATAGTGACAGTGAATGCGATAGAGCTTAGCAGTGAAGTTATAACTCTGGCAATGTATGCATGCTATCAGTAATATCAGGGCCGGCCCAAGCCTTTTGGGGGCCCTAAGCAGAATTTGTTTCAAGCCTTTGGGGCCCCCCCTCCCACCACCGCAGAGTCATCTGTGCTTGATGATTATTGACACAAAGGGCACACTATGTCACGTTATAAATTGCATTAATACAGGAATGGATTGTGAACTACTGTCTTCCTGGGCAAAGAAGCAAAAAGATCCCCCTCCTCCAAATTGTGCAAAAGTGGGTGTAAATGGGGGGTCTGGGGGTTGTCCCCCATAAAATTTTGAATTTGGTAGATGTGATTTCCTGTATTCTGGTGCATCTTGGCGATGGCCAGCTGGAGATGGGCAATACCTTAATTTGTTCAGATTCATAGCCTATTACCTGACTTGCAGGGCCTGCACAAGCAAACTAATATAGTACTGGGTTAAGCTGCCCCCAAACCATAAGTCTACTTTAAAGGCAGTCAGACTAATCGTTTGCATGTTCATGCTGTGTATAGCCTACGTGTGTGTAAGCGTATGTTGCAGTTCCGACCTGCCATGGCACATCAAAATAGCAACACCA
>JAOPJL010000089.1:18383226-18393826 GCA_027123545.1 Trisopterus esmarkii | reverse complement strand
TTGGGACCGGAGGGTATCCAGATCCCCCCCTGGACCAGGAATGGGGCACCAGGCTGGACCGGAGACTGGGAGGGTAATCACCACCATCACCTCAACACTCGACACCCGGAGGTTCTTTTTAATTACTTCAATCGTTTTTTTTCCCTGCAGATTTTTCATTTTGTGAATTTTTGCCAAAGCTGTGATTTGAAGTAATTAAGGTCACAGCAGCAGCTGCTACTAGTTTACTTGTTTATCCAGCGTACGTCTAGGTGGACACTGAAACACAACTAAAACCTAACGGCTGGTCACACTAACACCTGGTGACATAACATCCCCCCCCCTTTTAATGTGTTTCTGATAAGATAAGATGGTCCTTTATTAATCCCCCTTAGCAGAAATTCGCAGTGACCAGTAGTACAGTAGGAAAAGGGTGCTAACAAGAGTGTGTATATATATTCAATAAATGTACCAATTTTAAAATATAATACAACTATTAGAATAAAGATAACATACTATATACCTGTAACTGTCCGTTTTTAAGTGACTTGTGCATTAAAAAATAAATAAATATGACTAGGAGTGTAAATGTGCCAATGTGCAGAGGTTCCTGAGGTAATGACAATTAAATTAAATTAAATTTTCACTGCCAGAGCTATGCTGTTCGATTTCACAGAATATTTTATGATATTCCTGAATTACAAATTCCCAAGTGTGTGTGGATGTTTCGTGTTGGAAGTTTGAAATATGAAATTTAATCTTCTAGTCTTATGGTCTACATTCAAGCCAGTGTTTTTGAATTTGAATTTTTTTAAAGTGTCTCAAAAAGAGGGCATGTCCGGGCAAAAGAGGACGTCTGGTTACCGGGAAACCCATTTGATTCCTACCTGTTCCACTGTTCAATAGCAGCGCAAATTGGTGGCGCTATCCTGGTATTTTCTCTGCGTGAGAAATACTGTGTGTGGCGTGTGAGCGTGTGCATGGGTTGAATTGCGTGTGTCTCACGCCGAATGCGTGAGACTTGAGAGCCCTGAACATTGTTATTCCTCTATGCATAGTGTTGGAGCCATTATGCTACTCTTTTGTTTTTGATTTATTTGGTGAAATGCAGTTTTGTGTTTGACCAATAGGTGGAGCATTGGCTCAGGGGAAGGCATATAGGTAATCACCTGGTACGGCCAGGTGTGTCTAATTTGGGGAAAGCAAACAGTTTTGTACCGTGTCCTCAGGTGTCAGTGATATTTGTTTGCACTGTAGTGAACTGATTAAAATGAGTGGATCCTGAGAGGCTGCTCTTCAGTCGTGTTTAAACCATGCTTCACCGTACTTGTTCTCCCGCACCGTTCATCGAATGTCTCAACTTTATTGGTATTTTTAAACACCAATACATGGGTCACAGCACTCAAAGAGATTGGAGGTATTGGCCATTGATTATTGGCACCAAATAACACGCGTACGGCATGATCACTTGAAACATGAAAGAGGTATGATAATAGGGCATTCAAAATACACTTCTATACTGATATCAATTGACCCCCCCTCTTTCATATGAACTTCATATTCAATACATAATTTATTATAAATTATGAAGATTTATCTTTGATACAACCTAGAAAAATCTGTAAAGAATCATTTCAAAGATGATTCCCTTGCATACATAACATTGGAGCATTTTCAAATGTTTGATCATGGTTGTTACCTTTGTATAATATTGACCCAGGGAGTTAATTTATTTACACCTCCTTCACCTCCTTCCTGTCCAAACACGGTGTAGGAGCAGTTCTAGGAGCGGAGAGCATTCCGGAACAGGTGGACTGCAGAACGGAGCTGTTCACCTAGACTTAAATCGTTCATTCTCTCTCCGTACCTGTCGGTGAACCATGGCTACGTTGGGTAACATCATCTTCTGGAGGTGTGTCCCATTTTAACCTTGCTTGAAAACCCCTAATGGCCCTTGGGGAATTGTATTGTTAAGACTTTTTAATCCTAGCGTGTTGTATTCTATTTCTAATCATACTATAGTGATTCAACGTGCCCTCATGATTATGCTGTCTGTCTTCTTCTTTGGCAGTATGATCGTTCTAATCATCGTTTTCCTGACCCTCATCATCTTGATCGTGGCCTTGAGTTTGAGCAGTAAGTAAGTCTTCACTATGCCTCTTCATGTCTGCTCAGCAGAGACTCTCTGTTTCTCTGTCCTGCTTACCTTCTATCTGTCTACCAGTGTCCGTCTGTCTTTATGCCTGCCTATTTATCCGTACGTTGTCTACCTATCTATCTGTTTGGTTCTGTCTGCCTGCCTGCCTGTCCGTTTGTTTGTATGTATGTCTGTCTGTGCTGTTGTCAAGGTTGGTCGTAAACACAAACGGGCGGCTGTGTTCCAGATAACTCCTCCCCGTCCTCAAGCGTCGTGAGCAGGAACAGGTTCCCCGTGGCCCACCTGGGACAGGACGTCCTGCTGAGCTGTCACCTGATGGTGGCAGCGGCCGGGCAGGTGACGGGTGCTGTGGCAGTCACCTGGACCAAGGCCAAACTGAGCGGTGAGGTGTACAAATACCAGGACGGCGCTCCGCAGCTAGAGGACCAGGACCCCCAGTTTAAGGAGAGGACCCGGGTGTTTCCAGACGCCGTGGCGAGGGGAAACGGCTCCCTGCTGTTGATGGCTGTGAGGAGCAGCGATGACGGAGTATACACCTGCAGTGTCAGCTCCTCAAATCTCGATGGGAGCGTCCAGATCCATCTCAGGACAGCAGGTCTGTCTACCTCAATATATAACATGGCACCAGGGGTAGGGTCTAAATCTGTTGTTTGGTGAAGCCTGAGTCAGTGTCAAAAAAATTTTTTAACAGATCTATGCATATAGCATATGCTTTTTTCCAAACTACCAAACTAATTTAAGCTTGGGTCATGGTGCCTCTTTAAATGCCGATCCATGAGGACTGATCTTGGAAATGTGATGTGAGAAAAAACGCATGTGTGCATGTGTCTGTGCTGTGTGAGTTTCCAAGATTCTACCCACCACCTTACAGAGGTATACATGTAGTAGTCAGATATAATCTATTGGTGCTGTAATAAAGGCATACCCACACAAGACGTCTTTCAACATATATATAACCACAGGGTGGATCTCCAATCTCTGCTTGTTCCCTGTGGTTCCCTGTCACCATTCCAGCGTATTCCACCCCCACGTTCTCCATCAAGGATGGCACGTTGACAGCCAAGGGTTCAAGATGGCAGCCGGAACCTCAGGTGACTTGGTTGGACTCCAAAGGTACCGTTCTGAACGGGATCACTCAGTTCACTGAGAATGCTGCAGGGATGTTCAGTTTCAGCAGTAGTCTGAAGCAAGTCAACGTGGGCACGACCTACACATTCAATGTGAAGAACCTGCTGGTGACAGCCACCTCAGCCACTAATGTAACAGGTGCCTATACATTTTCCGTACAAATGTTTCTTTGGTGTATTTGTTCAAATCCAATTGATTGATTGAGTTGGATTTGGACATACTATTGGTTAACCTTTAATCTATAGTATGTCCAGATTCAAACCACATCATAGAAATAAGCATTGGTTTAATTGAAATGAGGTTATGATAACATGCGTTGTGATCTTATCCATGTGATGATGATATTATGTAAGTGATGATCGTAGGGATGATGAGATAGTGTATGTTTGGTGATCGTATACATGATAATGTATAATATGATAATTACATGCTCATCAACAACACATAATGTGTGTTGTGATCGTATCCATGTGATGGTGAGTTAATGTGAGTTGTGATAGTGAGGTAATGTGTGTTGTGATGTTAAGATGAGTTGTGATGGTGAGTTAATGTGAGTTGTGATGGTGAGTTAATGTGAGTTGTGATGGTGAGTTAATGTGCGTTTTGATGGTGAGTGAATGTGAGTTGTGATAGTGAGTTAATGTGACTTGTGATGTTGTGTTTTGTAGGTTCTGGGGTTACAGAAAAGACCACTTTCAGCTTCAGCGCCAGCGGCGGGGTGTGCCTCTCACCCTCCAGGTGTCTGCTTCCTCTCTCCGGTCTGCTCATGTATGCTGTTGGATGAACATGACAACATAACACACACCGACACACGCCACAGAAAGATAGATAGATAGATAGATACTTTATTAATCCCGAAGAAAGGGGTGCTCATGCATTATTAGGCATGTCCCTTGTAGAATATGTGGCCTTTAAAGGTTGTTAAAACATAATGCTAGTCATGGACAATGCAGCTCCATATGACAAAGGTATAAAACGGTTAGTGTACTGAAAGGTTTTTGAATTATTGTAATAGTGTTACTATGTAACTTCTACAGGGTCCAGAGATGTCCATGATTTTAATGTTATACATTCTGCCTAACGGTTCTGATTAACTTGACATGATTGATCATCATTATTAATAAATTACCTTGAAAACTGAGCAGCATGCATCTGTCGTTCCTCTCCGCCCCCTACGGGCCACGCCCCCGGCCTATCATTGGTCCGCTAAGCGGGCGTCATGTCTCTTGGAGGAGCAGTAACTTTAGCCCAGTTTTCCCGAACGAAAAGTAGTAGTTTTAGTTTGCAGTGGGATTTTAGTTCATTCCCGATTAAATCATTGTTTTGGATCCACGGTTGATTAAAATCAAGTAGCTTCTATGCAAATAAAGTAGGATGTGAAAAAAAAACTGCCAGACGGAGCAGTTTGATTGGAAAAAAGGGGCGAAGAGTGTGGCGATTTTGTTGGTCGCCTCGACTAACGTTGAAATGTCCCAGCCGGGGCAGAAAGAGAGCCTCGATCTTCAGCCTCATTCACCACAAGGACAGAAAGATAGCCTCGATCCTCGGTCCCGTTCACCAGAAGGACAGTCGGACTCCAACCAGAAGTGCAGAACCGAGGTCAACCCCAAGGCTGTGTGCAGGGTGTGTAAACGCCTGTATCGGGACCCCAAGATTCTCCCCTGTTTGCATTCGTTTTGTGCAGACTGCATTCGCCAGCTGAACCCCTTTTCTGTGTCCGGACCAAATGTCAAACAAACATCGTTGAGTATGGACGGACAGTCACCCACCAAGGTGACCACCGTCCTCTGCCCCGACTGTGACACCGAGGTTGATCTTCCCCCGTCGGGGGCGGACGGGTTAACCACCGACCACCTGGCCCTGGACGAGGTGTTCCTGCAGACCCTCCTGACGCACAGCTCCGTGCGCTGCGACCTGTGCAGCGATGGGGACGCGGAGCTGCGCTGCGAGGTGTGCTGCGTGAACCTCTGTGAGTTCTGCAGCCAAGCGCACAGGTAAGCGCTCTGAACCCTTCTTTCTGCTCACAGTTTAGGCCTCTCCTGTATGTAGTACCTACCCGGACCCCCCCGGGCCCCTGCCCCCTCCCCCGTTCCAGCTGTCCAGGCCGCGCCGCATGGCGAGGAATGTGCCTGTACGCACGAGTTCCAAGGAATTACCCATGGCATTTACCATATGGGAAGATCATCCTGGTCCAGCTTCTTGACTTAAAGCCAAACATTAACACGCCGGTCTTAATCCCTCGCGTCACTCCCGTCCACACCCATCTATCTCTCTCTCTCTCTCTCTCTCTCTCTCTCTCTCTCTCTCTCTCTCTCTCTCTCTCTCTCTCTCTCCTCAGGAGGCAGCGGAGGACGTCCGCCCACACTGTCCAGAGCGTCCAGGTGCTGAAGGCCCAGGGTCGCCTGTCTCGCCCCGTCCTCTGCTCCCTGCACCCCGCCCAGGAGCTCCGCCTCTTCTGTGAGTCCTGCGACCAGCCCGTCTGTCTGGAGTGCGCTGCCACGTTCCACCGGGACCACGACTGCAGCGCTGCACGGGACATCATCCATTACCATGGAGACCGTATCCGGGACTTGGTTGTCGGGAGTCTGCAGCCGCGCCTTCAGCGTCTGGAGGAGTCCCTGATGAAGGTGGGTGTGGTGTAGAGTACGGGTGGGGTTCAGTTGTGTGTCCGTGTAGAGGGTGGGGTTCGGGTGTAGAGGGTGGGTTGGGTCAAGGTGTGTGTGTCGTGTAGTGGGTGGGGTTCAGGTGTGTGTCCGTGTAGTGGGTGGGGTTTGAGTGTGGGTCAGTGGGCTTCAGGTGTGGGTGGATGGAGAGTACCGGTGGGGTTCGGGTGTGTGTGTCCGTCGATGTTTGTAAGGTGTCCGGAGTGGGAATCAACATTCCACTGTGTTGCAGGTTGAAATCACCCAGGATGCCTTGCAGGCGCGGATGGAAGCCACTGCTGAGGATGTGCGGGCGTTTGCGCGAGGTTACGCCGCCTCCGTGGAGACGCACTGTGTGTCTCTGCTGCGACGCCTCGAGGAGCTGAGGGTGCAGCGCAGGTACGTGCTGCAGCCAGGTGTTACAGCCAGGTGCTACAGCCAGGTGTTACAGCCAGGTGTTACAGCCAGGTGTTACAGCCAGGTGTTACAGCCAGGTGTTACAGCCAGGTGCTACAGCCAGGTGTTACAGCCAGGTGTTACAGCCAGGTGTTACAGGCAGGTGCTACAGCCAGGTGTGTTACAGCCAGGTGTGTTACAGCCAGGTGGGTAACAGCCAGGTGTTGTACAGCCAGGTGTGTTACAGCCAGGCGTGCTACAGCCAGGTGTGTTACAGCCAGGTGTGTTACAGCCAGGTGTGTTACAGCCTGGTGTGTTACAGCCAGGTGTGTTACAGCCAGGTGTGTTACAGCCAGGTGTGTTACAGCCAGGTGTGTTACAGCCAGGTGTGCTACAGCCAGGTGTGCTACAGCCAGGTGTGTTACAGCCTGGTGTGTTACAGCCTGGTGTGTTACAGCCTGGTGTGTTACAGCCTGGTGTGTTACAGCCTGGTGTGTAACAGCCAAGCGTGCCACAGACACGTGTCATCACATTGTTTTTAAAGTAAACCCCAGCTTGAAGCGGCCCTCTGAAGCAGCGCTCCCCGCTCCGCAGGAACCAGCTCCACCTGCAGAAGGTGCAGCTGCAGCAGGCGCTGGCCGACGCCCGCGGCGGTGTCCGATTCGCCGAGCGACTGCTGGCCTGCGGCTCGGACACCGAGATCCTCAGCGCCAAGGGGGTGACGCTGGCGCGCCTCACCGGCCTGGTGGAGAGCGGCTACGACCCCAGCCCGGCCACGGTCGCCCCCGACGACAGCAGCGGCAGCGGCATCCACTTCCTGCCCGGCGAGGGTGCGGGGGAGGTGGACGGCTACCCGGTGGTGGGGGTCATCCAGACGCAGACGCTGGACCTCAGCAGGTGCACCATCGAAGGGGAAGGTGAGGCTACCGGAGCTGTCCTGCCGTAGAGAGATGGGCCCCGTTTAAGGGGTAATGTCATGCTTCTTCGACTTTCCCCTTTGCTTTTTTTTGACAGTTATGTGACTCATGTCAGGGATGGGCAACTTTCATGATTAAGAGGGCCACAATTTTTCATCATCACCATCAGAGGTCCACATGACAGCCTTTCAACTAATTGGATATGGCTGGTGATTACATTTGCGTGTGGGGCGTAGTTATGGACAGGAGGTCTGCGGGTTCTCCCCCAGAAAATGTGGATGTGTGTATTATGTGATTTCCTGTATTATGGTGCATTTTGGGGATGGCCACTACCTGAATATTCCTTCAGATTCATGGCTTGTGTATGTTCATTGAACCAACATACATTATTGTCATATTTTCTATGCTGAAATGCATTTTTTTTAACATGTCTATACTTGTTAAACGACAAATACAACAAGTTTGTTTTAAAAGAAACAACAACAGCCACATGAGTGATTAGTATTTTTTAAAAGGGCTCACGTACAGAAAAAAAAATGCACTGTTTTTATTTTATTTTTTATCTCTCTGCGGGCCTGACCTCCAACCCCTCAGTGAGCCGTTCCCAGAGGCGTGATAGCTTATCTAAGTAGTAGCTGACATTCCTCGTTGCCATGGGAACTTTGAAGTGGGGATAACTACCGGGTAAAGGAGAATGGTGTGCGTGTGAACACGCTGACAGTGAGGATTTGTGTTCTTGCTGTCGCCTGCTACATTATTAGGTAAGAGATGGTTAAGTTGAGGTAGTAGGTTAGAGGTAAGACGGTTAACATTAGTTTGGTGTGCCTAACGCTAACTCCATTTATAATTGATATTTAACACTGATAAAGAACCCAACAAACCATGAATTAAAAATATAGATGAAATGTATTTATTTAATTATAAGTACATCAAAGCAATAATCAATTATGCATTGTATTCAAAATGGATTGGATCACAAATTGGCAACCCAATACAATACAACCCATTTTGGGTGGCAACTCTTTGGGAGTTTGGGAGAGGCTTAATTTGATGCTTAACTCACTGAAAGGCTTGCTAATGCATAATTAATTGTACAAATGTATCTTACTGAACTACTCCTGAGTTTCTTTGTTTGTGTTATTTAAAGGTATTTATTAAGGGTAAGGGTGTGGTGTTCCTCCATGTTCCTGAAGCTTTATTTAGGTAGGCGTATTTTACTTTCGGTAATGTCTGCATGGGGTCTAGTGTAATACTTAACAAATGAAAAACTAGGCTTGGTTCTGTTTTTGGAAAAAATGTCTTAGCCAGGTTCCAACCTTGCAAGAAAAATAAAAGGCAGCTTAGGAAAACTTCAATATTTACATATACGGGCATATACTTACTGAAAGCGGTTTCTCTTCACAATGCCAAAGAAGTAGCCTGACATCGCCAGACCAAAAGTTAGTCTGCAACCTCTCAGTTAATTTCCATTGCCGAGGGATGTCATTCCCGGGCGCGGACCAAAATGCCCTTAAACCAACCACCGCTCCATCGAAGGGCATGCTTGAAGATCTCATGACAACATGACTCTGCTGAACTAAGTTGAGTGTTGATCTTACAACCTGAACAACCACACTCCAAAATAAACTGCATGGGTGCAACTGCAAGGCGTGTTACTGCAAGCATTAATGTCCACCAAGTCAGACACCCAGATATTCCTAATACACGTCATTGTTGAGCAGGTAGGGGGTTAGACATTCTGCTTACAGACGCCTGCATGGGGACTGACACCCCTACCAGTTCACTATCCTGCCTTGTATGAATGTGTGTACCCTGACCAGTCTCCTCTGCTCCTCCACCGCTCCAGGGGTGCAGGTGGGCAGGCAGGGCCAGCCGGGAAACTTCACCTTGGTGTGCCGGGACTCCGCCGGACAGCCGCTGGGTCGCGGCGGGGAGAACGTCCTGGTCAGCATCATTAACAAGGACAAGAAGAGCTGGTATGACTCCAGAACACTGACACCGTTTGACTGCACTGTGGCCCACTAGAGGGCGCCAGAGGTGATGGGTAACATCTAAGCCCCTTTCCCACCGACAGTACCAGCTCACCTCGCCTCAACGCGGCCCGCCTTTTTTTGCTTTTCAATCGACCAAAACGAAGAACCTGGTACCCGGTACTTTTTTTTTTTTTGTCTCACCTCCGTTGAGGTTCCAAGAGAGCTGATCTGATATCTTATGTATGACGTAAACAGGCTGCTGGCCACTGATTGGCCAGAGTGACGCTGCTGGACAAAATAATGATGAGCATGAGCCGACGTCCGAGCCTGTCACCCGACGACCCGGCGTCTTTTGAAATTAGCATCAGCGTTCAGTCAACAATAGTGAATGATTATTGAACATATTGGCAGGATCAGCAACCCTGTCTGTTTATGTGTCGCAGTTTCGCGCGTGCGTGCTATGATGAACCGCCCACGTTGAAGAGGTACTTTCTAGATGGAAACGCGACGTGCCTGGAACCAAAACCGGGTCGTGCCACGCCAAGTTGTGGCGCGTTGAGCTGGTACTGTCGGTGGAAAAGGGGCATTAGAGGGTTTCAGACTTCAGTCTTAAGATAGGTCTGCTAAACACTTAGTACAGCTGTGATTGCGCCATTGATTGTTATTTAAACATATTGCCATGGTCCACCATAAGAATATAGTAGTGTATCTGATTATTAATTTGATCCTTTTTTACTGTATTTTACTATTAATCTGAATTTAAAGCATATTATATTTACTTTGCTTTTGATTGTAAAGATGCTCAATATTGGATATTGGCTTAAAGAGAATCAATACATAATCAGTGACTTTCTCTCCAGCATGGTGGAGGCCACAGTGGTTGATAACGACGACGGTAGCTTCTCTGTTTCCTACATGCCGGCAGAACCTGGGAGCTACTCTGTGTGGGTCTGTGTTAAAGCACAGCATGTCAAGGTACAGCTTTTACCTGTCATTCATGTTTGTACGCCAGCCACTAGCATGTATCCCGATTTAGCGAACAACCAGCCTTTCTCTTGCTCTGCTCCGGCTTGAACGGAGCAGAGCAGCATCCTCGGGTAACATCTAGTAGTAACTCTAACATTGAGCCATGAACAGGATAATGCTCCATCCTTTTTACAAATAAATATGTATGTGTGTCCCGGCCGGGCGGCGGGGGTCCCGGCCGGGCGGCAGGGAGGGCACAGATTAATATCAGTGCTCCCATCATTTTCTTTTTTCTCTCCCCCTCTTTCCACGAGGAGGGGCCGAGTCAGTTCCTGTGTCATTGTTAGGATCCATCTGTCAGGCAGCACACACACGGGCGCACACACACACACACACACACACACACACACACACACACACACACACACACACACACACACA
>JAOPJL010000089.1:18363117-18375315 GCA_027123545.1 Trisopterus esmarkii | reverse complement strand
CACACACACACACACACACACACACACACACACACACACACACACACACACACACACACACACACACACACGACAATCAATATTGTACGTTTTGGGGTTTCCTTTAAATAGATAAATGTTTGCAGAAAAGCCTCAAATTGGTTCATAAAAGCAACAAGATTGCTTTTATGAACCAGCTCAAAATGTCCCAGCTTAACGTTGCCCCCCCCCCATCTAGGGATATGAGATGAAAGTGTTGCAATTCAACTTAACAAATGGGTTTACTTTAAAAAGTTTTTTGAAAATTGTAAAATAAATAAGGGTTTTCGATTTACTCTGCCCCTTGTTATGCTATTTTTCCGTTTTGCTGGCTTCTAAAAATGTATGGCCTGCTTGCAAATAAGCTAAAATCAGCTAAAAAGAACCATGTAGACTACTTAAAGCGCTACCATATTACAGTATTGGTTTGAGGTTAAATAGAGCTACAGAGGTCCTTGGCCAGTGTCTGAAAGTACCTGATTTGAAAGGTAAATTATTTGTCACCTGATACCATCAGTATGGAAATTAGGGTATGACAAATGTAGGCCTAAGGCAAAGGCTAAAACAACGTGTATTGTGTTGGGAAAAAGAGAAAAGCAAGTTCTGAATGGAAGCCAGGGGAGCAATATAATAACGTACCTGCTAGGCAAACGCAACACTTTTTCGAGTGTATCAATAAGAACATCTACAGCAGCAGCTAGTGCAGAATGCATGCATTATACAAACATATAACCTAGCACACACGTACACGCGCACACGCGCACACGCACACACGCAATTGTATTTTAAATGCATCCCTGAGAATGCTGACAACTTCCCCAAGATGACTGCCTTGTACACTTTGTCCTTTGGCAAATACATTTCCTGATTCGGATGGGGAAGACGGCAGCGTACACTTCTTCTTTATTTATCTTGGCTAAAATATATTGAAGCTTGTGCCAAAAATTCTGAGTCGTCTAGATTAGAATATGTCCGAAGAAATTGGCAGACGGTCCCTAATGTGGCCAGGATGAGTAGTGGATGTTCGAGCGCCGAGCAGAAGCAGAAGCAGCTCTAGTAGTCGGCGGTCGCTGTCTGACAGTGACCCACTCAACATCCAATACACCGCCAATGAATTAAATCAACGGGCGCATCGGGACTGGATATCGCGCTTTAACGTTTCATTGTGGACATGAGGACATCTGATAAATCGTCAATTCCTAAAAGGTGGACTAAAAAGCTTCTCTCGCCTCGGTTTTCGCCCAGCATATGAAAGGTGATGCCGCAGCACAGCCACAGAGAGACCGCCTCTCCGGGTCCGCGACCCGCCTGGTAGTAGCATTAGCTCCACGGCTAGCAGCACAGCCTCGGAGGACCGCCTCTACGGGTATACCACCAGCCTGTAGCGTTAGCTCCACGGCTACTACCAGCAACACATTAGAATGGAGGGGAAGAGTTGAATTCATTCATTTCAAGCGAAAGCTAAAATCCTGTTCGATACGTGCGCACAACAGATACTAATTATCGTACAGTCTCGGCGATTCACTTCAGTCATTTCATGAGCCGCGTTGTGTATTATGTTAACACGGCAGAGGCTAGCGCCGTGCTAGCGGCGGAGGATGAACGTGGTATTGTGCGGAGCTACGGAGCGGAGCTACGGAGCGGAGCAGGCCGGTGAGAGGGACCGGCGGGCCGGGGAGAGGGAGCGACGCAGGCTGGGGAGAGGAAACGACAGGCCGGGGAGAGGGAGCGACGCAGCTGGGGAGAGGGAGCGACGCAGCTGGGGAGATGGAGCGACAGGACGGGCATAGGGAGAGACGGGACGGGCAGAGGGAGCGACGGGACGGGCAGAGGGAGCGACGGGACGGGGAGAGGAAGCGACAGGACGGGGAGAGGGAGCGACGCAGGCCGGGGGAGGGAGCGACGCAGGCCGGTGAGAGGGAACGACGGGCCGGGGAGAGGGAGCGACGCAGGCCGGGGGGAGGGAGGCCAGTGGAATACATAAATACAGCGGCCTCGATCAACACACCGTGTCGGTAAATTAGCTTGTCACCAATAACGGGTTAATATTATAAAATCCTTTGCATAAGTAGAATAATTTCGGAAGAAGAATGTCAAGTCTCAGTTCAGCTTTGCTTAATTAATGAACGTGAACAGAAATCATCTTCACGGTGTTTTCATTTCACTGCTAGAAGTAACGTCATAGTTTCTGATTCGGCTTGCTGTGATGATTGCATGACGTTCAGCGACCTATTTTCTAAAACGAATGACTAAGAGGATGGCGAGAAACATTCAACGACGTGTGCACATTGATGTATGTTAAGTAACAATCGGTATGGGGCATCCGTGTCCAGTGGTCTCACTGGTGGAGCAGAATGATCAAACGGTTTGTGTTCGACATGCGGACACATCACACCACGCCCCAGGTTCTGTTTATCTCATGTTCAAATGTGTATTACCGTGGCACCATGTCTGACCAACATCTACAACCAACCCATACTGCTGAATTGGTTCATTGAGTTAGCGCTCCGCCGCGTCGGTTCTTCACGGCCGTCGCCACAGGAGAGGCGGCATCACGCGAGGCGGCAGGTGTTTGGTGATGTCGGCGCTCTGCTGTTGCACAATCTGTAATGCTGCACCGACATCCAGCTATTTACCCTCACGACTCACTGTACCGGTTTACACAAATAATAATCGAAACAGGACTATTATTTTGAGCTTTGAGTCTCTTGAGATGTTCGCCGTTCAAGTGTCTGGGCGATCATAACTATTTACTCCTGAGAACTGTCAATGTTAATGCTGACAGGTTTTTTAATGTTCTAGGCTAATACGCTGACAGCATGCATTTGCTAATGTAACATGTCATCATCGATCTTTAGTTGACTGCCTTATATTTGATTTGCTAATTATATAGCTGCAACTCATCCACTTTCCATTTAGCTTGTGTGTAAAATACAACGTGAAAGGAGTAAAAACCTGTAATGGTAGCTCAATGACTGCTCCATCTCATGTCATTACCGTAATGGGTTCCCATTCAGTCACCATGACACACATGGCACATATGTGAAGGAATTATTCAACACAATGCTTTGGTGCCACTCAGTACCTGCTGTGTCCCCCTTCAGAACCGAGATGACCGTTTCCCTGGCGACAAGACACCCCATCCGCAAGGGATATCAGCCCGGCTTGGTCTGTGGACAGAGCACCGCTGGGATGAGATAATACAGCTCGTCTTGGCTGCTTCATCCTGCTGCTACACCCACCTCCGTGGCTCCAACCTGTAGACCCCAGAGCCCTCCCCAGCTAGCCCCACCCCCTCCAGTGACATCATGACCACGCCCGCGCTGCTGCCGCTGTCCGGGCGCAGGATCCCGGCGCTGTCACCTGGGGCCTCCTCCTTCCCGCACCATCGCGCCACGCTGAGGCTCTCCGAGAAGTTCATCCTGCTCCTCATCCTCAGTGCCTTCATCACGCTGTGTTTCGGGGCCTTCTTCTTCCTGCCCGACAACTCCAAGCACAAGCGCTTCGACCTGGGCCTGGAGGACGTGCTCATCCCCCACATCGACGCCCCCAAGGTGGGGAAGCACGTGGCGGGGCAGGTGGTCATACACGGGCAGGGAGGACACGACGAGCACAGACACAGGTAAGCAGAAACGCAGTGGTGTGCTGTTCACTGTTTGGCTGTTCTGGATGAGTTCGCTGCACCTGCTGTTTAAGTATATGTTAATAAGACCGGCACACATAATCCATCTATATCGTCACAGTTCAGGGTGGTGTGAAGCCCTGATTGAGTGACAAATATTTAAGGCTGGCACATACATTATTTTTGCTATCTTAATCTCTTCATCCAGGGACCACCTTTTTCTTGGCCCCTCCGGGTCCCCCTTTCCCTTCCCAAAGTAGAAAGGCAATTAAACATGTGGAAAGCAGTCATGGAAAAACCCATTGAACAATAACATTCCCAATTTTGAGTTCATCGTTACCATTGTTGGCTATTTGAAATACAATTGCAGCACCACGTGCACCACGTGCACATGCACAGCAATGGTGATATATAAACTTGCCAACCTTGGAGGCCAAAAACCACAGAGAACATTTTGTTGTTGTACAAATTATGGATGTTTTACCCGGAGCAGAACCTAAATGTGAGTCTTCTGACACGCGTTATCTATACAGTACGCGCGGCTGTACAGTGTGGTGCTCCGTGGTGACCCACTTTATGTTGAAGCACTGCCATAAGTTACTGAGTCTGATTTGGACCAAAGTGACCTTCGCCAAACCGCACTCTGTGATGTTTCGGCTAGTAGGTAGAGTAGACTGCACGTTGGCCCAGTATTTAATATATTTTATATCCCTATCCCTATCAATCAATTGGTAGTAGAGTTTGTCGAATTTGAGTCGACCAAGGTTTTACTTGGTTGCCTGCAGCCCTACGGTCAATACCACCATATCCGTTTACTTTCAGGGAAACACAGGAAGTAGTAATCCAGGATAGAATTGATCTGTTATTTCTGTGTAGATCTGGCTTACTTTGATGTGCTACTATGACATCTTACACATGCCACCCACCAAGCTAATGTGTAATAAAGTAATTAGTAACTTATTGTTTGGACCATGGATAAAAGTGCTAGAGTACCCCACGGTTGAATTTGCCACATAATGTAAGCTAACGCTGTTTAAGTACGTGACTAGATTTAGGATGTTATTGTGATGTTAGCTTGCGTTATTTGCGGCAGTGAACTATTAGATGTCTAAGCCATCTCTGTCCAACTCTTTGTCTACGGTTCACGGCCCCGTTCTGTACCATGTGCTGTAAATGGATCTCTATAGCGTGATCATGTAGGTCTGTGATGAGATGCTAAACCACAGTGTGCGTTATTGAAAGAGGGTGGTCTGTTTCGACTGGCTGGCTCTTATTTGCCACACAGTAACTGCTCAATGCAGTGAGCCTCCAAATTCTAGGCCATAATGGTTGCACCGGCACATTCTTTGGCTTGTGTCCGCTATCCCATTGTTGATTGATATTTTACCTTGTTAGGTTATTTCTAATAAGGTAAAATAATTGCCTTATTAGCATCTGAAGCAGATATTGTTGTGTGATTGCATCCCCAAGTAAGAAAAGGTAATACAAAACAACACTGTTGTGGCCTGGTTTAATTTCAAAGTTCATAATCCTTAATGATCAAATCGCACCCCTCCACTCCTTGCCCCGACTCCAATATCCTGTTTCACCTGCAAGATGCTGCTCTAAATGTGCCTTCAAAAGGCCCATTATAGTGTTGCTCCGTCCAGATGGGGGAGGCTGTGCTGCAGCCTCCTCCCTTAAAGGGCTTCTCTCTTCAGGTACTCGGTAGGGAGCGTTGAGTTTTGTGTCAGGCACCTCTTCATTCCTCTGCCCACAACGGAGAGCCTTCCCCTGACTCGCCATGCTTCCTGCAGCAGCTCACCTCAGCGGCGGTCATGAAGTGGGCTGCACATGGATGCAGTGCATTCCATTTGCCCACGCTACGCTCTGGTTGTGCAAACATCGGCAGACTGTCGTGAGACACGTGTGGGGCGAGGGCCGTGATTATTAGGTCATTGTTTAGGTTCACGCCGCTTGCGCACTTCATGCCCAGCGACTATGAGTTTGGATTAAGTGATTGTAGCAGCAGAGAGTGAGCGTGGGGAGACGACAGGTGAGACGCACCGCTGGATAAGATTGCAGGAAGAGGTCCTTGTCTGACTGTGAAGTGAGTCAACTGAGGGGTTTTGATTGAAGGATTTAAGTGCTGCTTTTGGGCTCTTTCTGTTAAACTAGACAATGAGCAGGGTTTGAAGAGTCGGCACAATCTCAGTGTCAACCATAACACTTTGTGCTACATTTAGATATGAAGTGACTTATTTTATCAGTCATAATCCACATTTAGATAATAATAATAATAATAGACAATTCCCCAAGTTATTAATGTCAACAAGTCCATGTGTCTACATTTCAATATAAATCATTCAAATGGCAAGACTAATTTATGGCAATATAAGACTTAGTTACTGTCACAGTATAGTTGATGATAGTCAAGAGTAACCGAATATTTAATAATCAGCTGGAATGGCAATGGCATTGAGATCTAATGAAATTAGTTTTATATTAATGCTATGTCTTGAATAGTGCTCCTCAAACATCATGTATTTAATGCGAGCTGAATCCCAGCTGTTCCTCTACTGCTCCTTGCAAGTAGCAGCTTATGGAAAAGCCTTCATTGCAGCATGTGTGTGTCTGACTCAGCTGTTTAATACTAAAACCCAGTGGCTCTTGTTGGTTACTTTGGAAGAAGGGGCTTAACCAGAGGACACGGAGCTGCGCTGGTGTTTAAACAGACCCATGGGAGCCGGCACAGTTTCACCTTAATTTCAGATGTCCTGGAACACCTCCCTGCCTCCATGTAAGCCCCTTAATAAAGCTATTAGACCTTGTTCTGAGAGAACGGAGCTTATTGGCCCTCTTGCCACACAGCCTGCCTCCATTGGTTCTAGCTGGGTAGGAAGATGTTGATGATGATGATGATGCAGATGCTTGATAATGGAGGAGGTCAATAAAGGCGGGCAACGCGTCAAGAATGCTGCCCAGTTTTTCTAAATGTCTGGACTGGTCGTCCTGGCTTTGTTGGCCGAGGACAGAGCTCTCTGAACCGGCCCTTTGTTTGCCCGAGGGGGTGTTTAGATTTTGGCAACATTACAGGGGGATTGGAAAGAGCAAATTCTTGGATCAGTCACATATAATTTTGCTTGTTTGGTTTCCGCTGTTGCAGGGGTTAAGCCAGAACCCATCCCTCTATCCTGGTCTCAGTGATTGCATTTGACCTGCAGGGAGGGCTTAAGCCTGTGTGTTCAACCTGCTGCATGGAGAAGGGACAGCCAGTTCTGCACTAAAGTCGTCTCTTGTTAGCATGATGTAGCATACAGGCGTCTACAGTGGTATTCTGAGGATTGAAGAAAGCCTTCATATGATTAGTTGAATTAATTTAGCTATCGTTATCACAGCATCGTACTTTCACTGTACTGTTTGCACAGCATTGGTAAAGTTGGCAACATGTTTGTACTTTCTTTTTTATTTGGGCTTTCACCTTTTGTCATCTCTCTTAATCCTCCTTCATTTATAGAGGGCAATTAGCAGGAAATGGGGATCTCTTGCATACGGGAGACTGAATGAAATCATGAATAAATTAAGCCCAATTGATGCATTATAACCGTATGCCCCTGCAGCTGAATAGTGAATCATGCATGGGGTCCCTTATTTATAATAGATTCATTTAGACCCGACCAACAAGTTTACCACACACTATTATCGGTGCGTGCTAAGCTAGGAGGCTGGTATGTTGGTAGCTGGTGATAAGCAAGTAGGCTAATGGAATGCTAGCTGGTGGGGGCTGCTAACATAGCAGAGCGATGCCAACATAGTAGACCAGATGGAGGCAGGCTCCGCTACAGGGCTACAAGTGGAGGCTACAGTGAAGTCTGAAGAGGTCCTAAACCACGATGAATACTAAACTCATCACATGATGATGCATGCGATTGTCATGAGTCGTGTCTTTGAAGGCAGTGTTTTTGATAACTTGGGAAATGGCTGAGCTCTGCACTAAGCCTCAATTCGATTTAAAGCAAGCAAGCATAGAGAACTAAAATGTCTACCAGGTATGTTTGGTATACAAGGTAGCAGATGACCAAGACAACCAGTCATGGGTCAAACCTTGAACTGTTAGTCAAATAATTGATTTAATTCTTTCAAGAGAATTGAATGGTAAAGTTTTGATAATCATCTTTTATTGTTTAAGTGATCTCTTGCCTCTATTTGATTTTTTTTACAAATCAGTACTAGTTTATTTGCGGCAGCAAATAAACTAGTACTAATACTAGTTTATTTGCTAGTTTAACTAGTACTAATACTAGTTTATTTGCTGCCGCAAATAAACTTATTTGCCATAAAAAATGCCAAAGTGGTATTTTATTTACCACTTTACATGAGTGTTGTTGCTGCCCTTCATTTAAGTGCACACCATTGCTGTGTTCCAATATCCATACTTCCATGAGTACACTTAAACGTAGTACACAAGTACACTACTACACATGGTTTACTGCTGGTACAGCTGCAAGGCTTTCTTATTTTGGCCTTAAATAACCAATTGTTTCGGCTTATTGCGATTATATTTATATATTTATTATATATTTTTATGGTTCTAGCCAGCAATTAAATCTGTTTAACCAATCACAATCAGGAGCTTTGTTAAAGTCACCATGGCCAATTTGGGCTGAACTAACATCCTATATATGTTTCTAAACCTATAAATATCACGATCTGTTTATATGTGTTGATCATTCATCATCGATAGAAGTCGGCGCTACAAGCCGATGTTTACTTTCACTACTGTACGTGACTGTAGGTTGCTTTCGATGACATTGAGGTGTGCAGTTTTATCGCTTCAGTTTCCTTCTGGATACCATATTTTTCCAAAAGAGGGAACCAGCTTTTATTTATCAAACAGAGGAACAACACCAAAAACCAACGTCCCCGAACATCGATTTAATAAATAATGAGCACCCACTTCTCATCCTTCTCCTAATTTACACTTACACTGGAAGTAAAAAGGTTTTGTGGTGAAAGGAGTGAGTATAAGATCACAAGGCTATGCAGTTGAAAAGTCCATCCGTCATTTTGCCAGCGCGATTATTATTGGAAAATGCCACATTCACGTCACGGGTATAAATAATTCTGCTGCAACAATTTTGTCTTATTTTCGTCATGTATATATATTTTCGTTCATGTTCAAGCTTTGAGATTAGATGTAATGGGGCTGTGTGCTGGCACTCATTGAGAAAGCAATCCGAATTGAAGTGTTTGTCACACACATACAAAAATGAGCTAACTCTGATTTGCTCCTCTATAAAGTCATGGTTAACGCGTGGAACAAGTGGAAGGGCCAAGAATGGGTCATTTTTCATAATACGTCCTCTTAAAGTCTTCCTGTGCAACACAACAACAAGCTCTTCCTTGATTCTCCTCCCTGCCCTAGGATGATTGTAGCTGAGGACAGAGCTGACGCCACATCTGGTGCACAACATCTGTTATATTAAACCTGATGTGTATCAACCAACCACCTTCTAATGCACACATCCTTCCTCTATTTTAACACAGTCAAGCTTCAGCTGGCCAGAACCGTGCATGGGTACCAATGTGCCCATGTGAGGGATACTACCACCCATCCATACTCAATTTAAGATGCAGGCGAGGCCAGCCTCAAATCCAGTGTGACAGTTGAGAGCTGACAGAGCAGCTACTTTCTCTAAAAGCATAAAAGTGCCCAGCCTGGTTGGACCTGGTCATTTTCTTAGCCAATCTTGAAACAAATAATTTAATGGAAAACCATGCGTAAGGTTTTTTCCAACGCAAGCAGCTTGAACAGGGATAATGCTGGATTATGTAATAGCTCCCAGCTGAAAGGGCCTGGGTTTGATCAATCATGTCTGCGGTCTACTTGTAGGTAAGAGTGCAAGAGACCTCACCCCATATCTACCTGCTCCTTAATGATCTGTACTCTCTGCAAGTCACTTGCAGCCTTTTCTCGCTGATATTCAATGTCAGTACATTCTGTTTGACCTGCCACATGTCATGGCTTGAATGAGACAGCCATTTGGGATCTTTTTGAGGTGGAAGAGGGCAGTGGTGTTTCCCCTTTTGCTGTGGACTCGTCAATGGCATATTTGCACCTAATGCTAGTCTGAGCTTGGTCAATTTTCAGGTAGCAGAACCATTACCAAATAACTGAAGTGGTATGACCTAAAGGTACAATTTCTGGCGATGAAAAGACCTGAACTGAGTTCAGAGTACTGGTATTTCCTTCTGTGGATTTCCTTAGGTTTATTTGTGGGGCACTGCGTGCATGAGCGTGGTCACACCCTGACGTAGCCTATTGTATTCTGCTTGAATGCATTGCAATGGCTAAGGGCACTGCCACCCAGTCAGTGATTGATGTTGTTCACAAATGTATTTAAAATCATATCACCGTTACTGCAGCAGATTTGATCACGATAGATATTAATATTGATTTATCGCCCAAACCTACACAAAACACAAATGCATAACACCCGTTAGGCATTTATGTTTTAGAATTGGTCTGTCTTACTCTTTTTAATTTGACAACAGGCTTGACTGCTATTTTATTTTTTTCAACAATTCAATTAGTAGATAAATGTATGCTACGGAAAAGCATAGAGCATGTTATCTGCTGCATGAGTCGCTCTTCATGGTCAATGGGATGGGGCTTTTTTGAAACGAGCACTTGATCTCGGCATCAAGTCCATGCAGTGGTCATGGTCATGGTCATATTCTAGAAGCCTTTTTGCCACGTGAGATTACTGGGGCATGGCAAACGGCGTAATTATCTGGGCTCCTTCATGGCTTCACCAGCCAGCAGGCTGGGTGTATATAAAGTGGAACCGACCTCCAAACGCTGGTTGGTCATCAGCCAGAGTCCCTGGCAGAGAACACCATTAACAGCCAGAGGCCAGCTGCTGGCTGGACTGGTTCACACTGTTGCCATGGAGACACGGATGACCTTTTTAAATGGTTAATGTTCAAAAATATTCCTGGGCAGATTCACAGTGCACAGGAAGTTACTGTATTTATGGCTGGTGTGTAAGTTGAGTCCTTGGTGCTTTTCGTGTCTGTGATGGAAACACGACGGACGGGTGGTAACAGTCTCCCAGCTGTCAGAACTGTGTCCAGCTCCTGTTCTCAAACACTTTGTACCTGGTTTAAGATTATGAAGCCTGGGAACCCTCAGTCACTAATTTTTTTGGGTTTCCCAAATCCAGCAGTTGCAGTATTATGACGTTTAAAATCTAGTGTCAGTTATAGGGTGTGTATTGTGGACCATGGTGATTTTATGCACACAATGAATGTACTGATGTTACCATGTTCAAATCTGCCCTTATCTGAAGTTTGTTTTTCGTCCTGAATTAACTAATCCTCAAGGTAATTAAAGCATGAAATTTTTTTACTTGATATTCAGTGAAGTGCTTTTATTTAATTAAGTAAAGCATTCATGAAAGATAATTAGACATATTCTAAATGTCGCACTTTCAGTTCTTTCAACTGGGATTGAAATGTAATTTACTTTAATCTCAGAGAATTTAAAGTAAAGCCCTCTTTGGAAACGTGATCACACCCTTCATTTTCTTGGTGCTTCCGACAGTGGCTGCTGTGTGTCGTCAGGGCGTATGTCAGACGTAATGTGTTCATTAAAATTCTGTGTCTCTTTACCAGATATCGCTACTCATGTCTCAGTTCCTCTTTCATTAATTTGTGCTGATTCCATCTCATCTGCTAATAAAGTTGTTATTCTTCTGCTCAACACAGCTGTACTCTTTCGTGGGGGTGTGATGGGTGTGTGTGCGTGTGTGTGTGTTTGGGAATGTAAAAAAAAGTAATGTCCTCCTTTCATGTTTGTATTAGGGGAGCCAAATGCGTGTTATAGTGTTATAAATCCCAGTCAAATACCCTAACCTTTTCTGCATTCATTTAATTAACGTACGTGTGTGTGTGTGTGTGTGTGTGTGTGTGTGTCGAGTTGTACGTGTGATATTCCTCAACGTCTAATGGGTGAAACAAAATGTATAAGGTTACAGTGACATGGAAAGCTCAAATTTCATCGACCAAATTATGGAATAAATACATGGCGAGAAATAATAGTGTGTGAAAGATCACGACACTATTACTTCAAAGTCAAAGTGAAACCCATTTAGTCTCCAATCACTTATTTCTTAAAAATAATCTAAAATGAATTGCATAAAATGATAAATAATGACAATCATTGTAATGTTTCCACATATAAATGTGGCTAATGGTACCCGACAACCCACTAGTAACACACCGTCTCATTCCTCAAATCCCGGCAGAACACAATCGTCTTTACCTCCAGCTGACTGACGGAATGCCAAACAGGGGAGGTGTTTATGCTAACGCATACATCTGGAACTGGAGTTTCTGCACCAACTCATTAATAATGCATTGATGCATGTACAAACAGCAGGATATCATCTTCCACTGAGGTTTGATTTGAAGAAAACCAGAGTCTAACATTCAGCTGCTACTCGTGTGTGTGTGTGTGTGTGTGTGTGTGTGTGTGTGTGTGTGTGTGTGTGTGTGTGTGTGTGTGTGTGTGTGTG
>JAOPJL010000089.1:18349741-18360127 GCA_027123545.1 Trisopterus esmarkii | reverse complement strand
GTGTGTGTGTGTGTGTGTGTGTGTGTGTGTGTGTGTGTGTGTGTGTGTGTGTGTGTGTGTGTGTGTGTGGATTCAGTTTTTGTTACCTACCCAACGAGTTTTCATGAAATCCTACTTTCACGTCAGACTCTGTATGCACTGGAATGGGTTTTCCCTGGGGAGCAATAACACACCGTTTGCAGTGTGTTGTGTGTATGTAGCCTCTTCCCCTCATGAAGTCAGTTCTGCACCCACGCATAATTTATTTTTTAGGATTCAAAGAAATACTACAAAGTATATTCACATTCGTAAAATGTCCAAGCACACACAGGTTTTACTTACTACTGAGATTACATTGAAAAACATGACTCAAGGTTGTGTTTTTCCCTGAAATGTCTTCCAACTGGTGCCTGATTTAAGTTTCTCTTTCTGCCTGTCAGGGTAGGAGATTTTCCTTGCCCATGTAAAGGCTTAAATCGGCCTGAGTGACTCTTAAGGGGTTTTAGGGGTCGTTGAATGTTGGACCTGTCACGTTGGCCTTAAAAGTGTGAGAGAAAAGAACTTAAAAGGTGAACTTAGCCACCTGATTTAAAGAGATATCCCAGAGCAGTCGAACAGCCCCAGCCTGTATACTGCTGTGAGCTTGTTTTTCAGTACAAGGTAAACAGCAGGGTGGATATGGTTGAGATGGTATCACTGTGAAGTTCGGTAACACTGACAAAGTATTGATCATACACTTCTGTTGATTTCATTCATACGGCTGTTTTATAGACATTTATTCTTATTATTAAACTGGTGATGGAGATGAATTTATGCTTTTATTTGGATTTCGTTGTTGGTTCAATAATAAGTTAATTAATGCTAAGGTAATCAATCTTTTTAAGAATAATTCAGAATTACTGTGTCCTTTGGTCAAGTACTGTAAAAATATGTTTTAATAATTTTTTTGTTGCAAATTGATTCAGTCAGTGTCTAATATTTAGCATATAGTACTTAGACTTACCTAGTTCCTGTATTTGTTAATTTATGGCAAGTCAACAACGTCATCGTATGGCATGTGTTTCTCATATCGTGTAGCCCTAGTGGTTGGGGTGTCACAGACACTGTGACACACTGTATAGAAGTATAACCTAATTATCAAACCCTGTTTCTAGCTTAAGTCACATCCTGCAGAGTATATACAGTAGACTACTCTGATGTCACCTCTTGCCTCTGTTTGACTCTGAAGTCCACTTCTAGCTGACTCATTTCCATCTACTATCTAGTCGACTTGAGTCCTATCTAACCGCTATCTAGCTTACTTTAACAGTGGCAGTTAACTGCCTCTATTTAGCTGACTCGGTCACTTGGAGGCTCTATGTAACTGAGTGTGATATCACTTCGAGCCTCTGGCTAGCTTATTCTGTGGGCCCACTGGAGATGTATCCTATTCGGGACTAGTGCCAAGCCTGTCATCATCATCTCCTTTTCGTCTTTTCTGTCAGAAACACAGGATTGTTTACTGAAAGTGACAGAAATAGGTTGTTTCAAAAGATACAAGACAATAGTTTGGACAGAGCCGTCCCACGAAACACTGCTGAGTTGTGGCGGCAGCCTCCTCGTCTCCTTGACAACGCCGTAATCTCCTGAAAAAGGGGAAGGACATCCAACTGTAGTCACCCTTTTTCCCACGATACAGGAGAAAGGGCAATTGTGAGAAACTCCATTTGAGCCTAGCGTTGAGACTATGGACTACATCTCCTCACGCGATGGTGACGGCTCTGGTCTGTGTCCTGGTGGTGGTGGTGAAGTCTTCCCCACCGGCTCCTAATGAGCGTGCTCCCCCCCGCTCGGCAGCCTGAGTGGACTACAGCTGGGAGCTGCTGATGTCATGTAGCGATAAACTGTGCACACAGCAGCCCTGCCAGTGGACTCTCCGCTCCATTACAGGCTGTGCATTACACCACAGCCCCCCAGGGAGGGAGGGAGATGGAGGACAATCCTAATGGAGGTGCTGATTATTGTAGTGTGTCTGTGTGCTTGACCAGCCAGAATTCACCTGCAGCGAGGGGTCTCAGTGTTCAGAGGTGGGGACACAGGCGGAGGTGGGCAGACTGGCTCTACATGTTTATCCGGCAAATTCTTTCCACTCCCTTTCTTAAGAGAGTCTGGCCTTTGCTGAAATCCATTGATTTGATGCCATGACTTGACGGGCAACAATTCAGCCAATTGGAATAACGTAACGACAGGGCAAGATAACACTTCCAGCTTTTTACAAATACGGCCGGAAGACTGAACAGTGCACATTTATGTCTGGTAGCTGCTCTATGATATATGTTACTGCTAAAGCTGTTGCCGTGGCTGCTTCCGTGCGACCATCTTCTGCCAGACCACAGTGACATGAGGAACTGTGCTCTCTACTGCAGCACTTCCCCAATCTCTCCAAACCACTGCACCCTTTTACAGCCAACTACTGGCCAATCCATCTAACCACAGCCAAAAAAAAACACAGAAATCCAAGTGCCTCTGTACCAAATGGTGTGTGCGTCCACTGGCCCTTTCGGTCTCATTTAGATGAGTAGCTACAGCTACATGCACACAGGCATTCGTTATTTGAATGAGGCTTTATGAATTGTGTTGAATGTGTTGCGGATTGTAATGTGTTTGTTCCATGTTTTAAAATGTTATGTGTGTATGTGGTCCAAAGATGATGCTCTTCAGGTAATTATATGACCAAATGAGTCCAAATGAGCCAAGTCAAAGCGGAACCCTCCTGTTGTCTCTCTTGCATTAACTAATCCCCGTCCTACTATGTCGACAGCAGCCTCTGATTGGAGGCTGCTGTTGTCACCAGAGGCGAGCTTTAGGCATTTTGTTATGAGGGTTGGCTGTTGAGCAATTCAGCTTGTGCCCTGCAGAGAGATAGCTGGACACACAGAATGACAAGTACAATTGATGTAGAAAAACAATAAAACCTGAGAGGACGATAAACAGAGAGAAAGATTACTGAACTGCTACGTTTAATCAAGCAAAGCTGTTCTCTGCTCGAACCAGGCCAGCAGCTAGACTCTCTAGACTGCCATCCGGTTAGGGAACAGGATCAAAGTGATTTTTCAGTTTGAACTCGGCATCATATATCTAAGAGCTCTACCTACAATAATAATGTCAGGTTGATGATTACGTAATGGACTCCAGTTCCAATGTTTTGCTTTTAGGTTGGTCGTCCATAATAGTTTTTTTTTTGTTTGGTTGCATGCTCTTGAACAGCACTTGCCCTGCTCAGCAATTTAATTTAAACTTTGCACAACGTTCAATCCATCTGTTTTGTTTTATGGTAATGTACTCCCAAGTCCCATATAATGGAAGCCATTTTTAAAATTCTTCCTATGTAACCCGCCGGGTCAGAGTCATTCCTATTAGTGGATCCAGAAGCCACTGATTTCCTCCACACACTAACGTTATACTGTAGTGTTGCTTTTTAAAGCGTCATACAAATAACACTTGTATTATAGATGGACAGATGGATCGATAGACTGATCATTCTCTTTTAGGTGACGCAAAACAACCATTCGCTGAGTGATCTTATTGTCAACGTTCAGCTCTTAGCTCAGATGATGGAGCCTCTCTCCCACTGAAGAAGTCCTATGGACAGGTTGTGTTTCTGCCCTTCTGCTTCTCTCCAGGCTTTGAATTGAATTTGATTTAAAATGTTTTTTATTTCCAACAGTAACAATTCAGTAGTATATTTACAAACAATGATCAAATTAAAATCAACTGTTTAACACTTGCTTTTCCTGTTCGAAAAGGGGTGAGAAGAAAAAAAACCATTTAATCTCACTCACTCCTTCAATTATTAATCCATAATTGGTTATCAGATTCCTAATTACTGATATAAAATTCCTTATATAAAAATATACATTGGAAAACACAGCTTGCGCTGTCTTTTCTGTAGCCTGAGAGGAGCTGGGGACATTCAGTCAGGCCTGGGTGGAAGTCATCGTCCTGGACGAAGATCAGGATATCCTGGAGACAACAAGCGTATGTCTCTTCACATAATACAAAAAAAAGCACATTGTTTGGATGAGAAACGCAAGATCAGTCGCTCCAACGCCATTCATTCACCAAATTCCCAGACCCAAGGTTCCCCACGGAGACAGAAAACCGTGCCCCTAGGCTCATTGTTGTTTCTCCTGGCTTTCCAATGACCCGTTAAAGAAAGAGAGGCAGATGTTATTTCAGACTGTTGTGTCACCGGAGCAGTGATGGCCCCCACAGATACACAGGTATCCTGAACCCATCGCAACCAAGTGGGTCACTGGGAGAACCCGGACGGGTCGTGGAACACAGACACCATCCCCACCCCTCCCTGCTGGCCCCTTCTACCTCCCTATTGTCTGTGGACCAGGGTCTATTAGACCTGCCCACATCACTTGATACCACTGGGGATTGTTCCCTGGAGGGCTCTCTGGCTGAGGGTCCTCTGACAGTCAGGAAGACACACACGCACATGCACACACTAGTGATGGATTTTATGATTCTTATCCTTGATTCAGTTGCGTCCATGAGTTCACCAAGAAGAATTGTTCAGAATCGTTTGTTGGTTCGTTCAGTCGCGTTTCAGGTCGGGGTGACTCAGGGAATGGTTCTTAGCTGAGTCAGTCAGACTCGGCTCCTCCCTAGTTCTCAAACGTTTGTGCAAACGGTCATCAATCAACACACTACATTGCAACTAATTTCCTTTCAGCTGAGGCGAGCTTCATGTTCGGAATCGAGATGTTGTTGCCCAGGCCAGTCCCTCTTCACCACTCTGCTTAACTTAACACAGTGAACAGCGAGTCAGCGAGTGGGAGTCGAGTCTGGGTGAACCGACGAGAGAGACGAATGGAATCGGGTCTGGTTTGTTCTTGTTAAAGAGTACTTCGAATCAGTTCCTTCGAACTGATTCGGTCACAAGCGACCCATCACTAACGCACACACACACACACACACACGCACACACGCATGTGTGAGCGCACATGCACGTGCACATGCACATACACATACACGTATACACACGAACAAAGCAGGCTCCCGTGTCAGGGAGAGGGCCTGCAGAAGAGACGGGCTCCTCTTGAATAGAGGTGAAACAGTGGCAGCCATTGTGGTGGTGTGCCTTGTTCTATTTGGTCATGGGTCATGCTGGTGCTTTATCAGAATCCTTTTTATGTTTCATGTTTCATTTGGTCGACATACTGCACTATAATCATGTTTAATATTTGTGCTGCCCCGATCTGGTTTGGGGAAGTTAAATCCATTCTTAACATACCCCACACCACAGGATAATCTTCTGAAAAAATTGTGAGAACAATCCAGAAATTGGGGCTTTGTTGACCAGAGTTGGAAGGGAGAAATCAGGCACAAAATTGGGCTAATAAGTAGTGTTTTGGGGAGTTGTACTGTGTGTTGCATAATGACTATTCTACTACTATTATATACAACTTGGCAACTAGAACAAATAAGTGCCCTTGAAATTAAGTTAATACTAGTTAATACTACAGAGTAAATTCCAGTGTCCATTCAAAGTAATAAACGTAATCTCTTCTAAAGAAAATACACAATGCAGAGGAAAAGTGGCATGCAAAATTGGAATGGAGGCATTGATAGAGTCGTAATTACCAAATGTATTGACCACAGTTTTGCCTAAACCCCAACAATTACTCTGGGCCGCTCCACATACATCCATTTGCATTTGCTTGTGCGGCACAGACAGTAATTAACACCTTCTCAGGGCTTGGAAACAAGCGTAATGTAACTAGTTGGTATTCATGTATTCTGAGATTAAAGGGAGCATGGTACACTGTTGGAGAAAGCAGACTTTCCATTTCCCCTTTGCTCGTATGGTTTAGAGTAAATAAGATAGCACAAAAAGAGATTTTCATACGAGTAAGAGATGGAGAGAGAGAGAGAGAGACGGAGAGATAAGGACAAGAGAGGAAGAGGTTTTGAACGGAAGGTAACTAGAGCCTCAACCAGGTGTCTTTCCCTGGAGGACACTGCGTTAGTGCTGCTTAGTGTAATCACTGCTGCTCTGTATGAGAAGGTCCTTTACCACTGCCTCCAGAACCTTTATTTTGCTATGTGGTATTCTGTTGCGCTTAGTTAAACGGATGTTGGGCTGCAGAGACCTGACTGGATACTATGTGCTTTACTCATTAGCCATTATACACTTGCAATGCACATTCACTGCACTTATGTTTACCAGCATTGTCTGTTAAATGTGTCAAGCCAATTATCTCAATGCCTACATTTAACGAGAAGTGTCTAATTGGAGATGGTGAAGGGCAGAATGTTCTTCCATAGCGATGTTATCAACCTGCTGTTGTTGGTGAACCGGCCAAGCCTGCAGGACCTTTCAACATCCTTTCCAGGCACTGAAAGGTCAACAATCATTTGGATAATGAGCAAATTAAGACCTAATTTGCCTGGTCTCCATGTTTCCATGACTATTTATGCAGTCAAAAGTCTTGGATCCTAGACAGAAATCCCACATTGCAATAGGGCTTTTTCCCCATGGCCGCCATACGAGAGCGTGATGTGTGGGTTACGATGGCTGCTGTCACCACGCGACACGCCACAACAGCCCTGGGCCCGTGGCTTCCAGTGGCTGATGCAATGAGGAAGTGATTAGTGAAGATGCATGATGAGGAGCCCTAACCAGGGGGGCGGAGAGGGAGAGAGGAGGCGTTGTCAGGGCGAGAGACGAGATGACCGAGGAGGGGGGATGTGAAACCTGCAGCATGTGATGAGGTGTGGTGCTGCTGCCTGCTTGCTCTGGCTGTCTGGCTGGCTGTAGCTTTCAGGTTAATTGATTCAGGCAGCTGTCAAGGTGCTATTAATTGCATGTCTGACATGGTATTCAACTGGCGAGAGAATCGGCGGGATGCAGAATGGATGTAGGATGGAGGGAGGAAAGGATAGATGGGCTGAGGTTCACCTTTTGAGAGGAACGGGAGGGGAACTGACAGGAGAAGATGATTTGGGTGGGGGTTGATATGTAAATGGTGCATCTGCCACCTAATCTCTGACCACACACACGCATACGCACACGCACACGCACACACACACACACATGTGTGTGATGATTGTGTCCCATCGTATTTTTCCCCTTCAAGCATCTTCACTCTTTCACCCCATATAGCCACATCATCCCTTCAGCATCCCTTCAGCCCCTTTTGCAATATCTTTATTATTCTTTTTATTTTGCTGAAGGCACGTTCCCAACAAAAGCATAGCTTTTTAGGTTCTCCCTGGGAGTGTGTATGCTTGGTGCGTATATGGATGGTGTGTACCAACTGCATAGACACCGTTACCTCTGCAGTCACAGAAGCTGATCCCCTAAAAATAAAAAAATGTATTAGTGTGTTAAGGTCCTTTTACATTGAACATACATTGCTCTACATTGGACATGTAGAGCTGTTCACTGCGGCGTATGAGAGAGGGTTAAGCTACTGGGACACTTGTAGAATAGCATCACGGTGTGTGTGTGTGGATGTGTGGAGCTCCATCTTGGCTGTGGTTTATTTTGCTGTCCGAGTGATAGAGCCTCTCGGACAGTAGGTCCAGGGTGTGGGGGGCGCGTTTCAGGTACATTATCGCTCATTATCACACTCCACGCAAATACACAACAACGGTATCAACAAGAAGTATCACAAAGTTTCCGTGGGTCCTAACATAGGACCTATAGTCCTAACTGTGTTTACATAGAACATGTCTGTGGCTGCGGCCACGGATTTGCATCCTCATTGTCTGTCTCTGGGGAGGTGTCCTCCCAACTCTCTTCTGACCAATCCGTCGTTCACTCGTCTTCACGCTAGCTAATCGGAGCTCTCCTTTTCCAGATCGGACTGTGTTTAAGTGATGCATGTGTCGTGGGCCATTCCTCTAGAGATATTGCATCTAGGACAGATGAGATTTCTAAATGCAAAAAGTGCACAATAGTTGTAGACAATTAACCTAGGTTTATTGCATGCCTATATTGGACTCCTATCTAGTAGAGTGAGTCGAGAATACAGTTAGACAGAGCTTTTTCAGTTTCACATCCTCCCCACATTGCAGATGTCAATAATCACTGCAGCTAATGTTAACCTAAGACACATCTCATTAAGCAGAAGCGTGCATAAGAGGTGTGTTCTCCCTTGTGACCGGTTTACCCAAATACAAAGTTAACATGTCGATGATTCTGAGGAAGGCAGGGGGGCTACCCAAGCACAAAGGTCAACATTTAGATGAGACTGAGGAAGGTAGGGTGGCTGGGCAATACAAGAGGTAGGAAACACAGCTTTAGATGACTAAAAGGAATCAACATATGGGTTTTTCCATCACACATGACATTTAGAGCTGGTTGGACAGGTTATTGTTGGGCGAAAACAAAGAAGAGATGGAAGCAGTTTAGCAGCTGAACACCCCAACAGGTATGCATGAGGTAGACAGTACTGAGGTTTATCGGTACATTAGGAGTTACGTGGCCTGGGAACCTGATGAGTTGGCAAGCTCAATTTAATTGATGGGAGCGCCCTATGGGAGCACAGCTGAGGCACTTTCATAAACAACCAAGATGGCTGCCACGTCACACGTTTCTTTGCTCCTATTGGTTGTAGGTCTATCCAATAAGCCTGGAGACCATCTTGATCACCTGAGTTTTACATTCTGTTCAGTACAAAGGATCAGTCTGGACCTCTCGCTGCCCCATCTCTCCGTGGGCGGGAGTCCTTACCGTGACAGACTAGTCCTTCAGTCCACGTAAAAATCCAGTCGGAAGAAATGCAAAAATGTATTTTCCACAGAGAAACTCTGCTGTTCTTCTTTAATAGTTGAATAGTTGCTATTTATTTCTGCAAAAGCTGCAATTATGGCTGTAGTTAGTCTCTCTACTAATATTTATGTTTGCACTCATGTCTTCATTTTGGTCTCCAGCCATTGATAACGCCGCTTGGAAACCAAAATGATCTGAGGGTTCCAGATTAATACACATTTGCGAATTGGTCTGGCAATGTTGGGCTTGGATATACATGCATTAGGTAACAAACATATGCAGTGTCCTGAGTGTGTTCTGGTAGATAAATAATCACAATGAAGCACCATGCAGCTCCACAGCTGAGCACACAGACACACACTTCCTGACAAAGTGTGTTTGTGTGTGTTCTGTATTCATCTTATCAAGGAAACAGCAACAGTATGACCGTTATTGAGAATAACAGAATCATGTATAATTATCCATTTCTTTGCCATGTAACGCCTCTATCGAACACAAAATAATTTGTATTGGATACTTTCTCTCTGGGGATTTTTTCTATAATGAAAATATATAATCTTTAGTGACAAAAACAAACACTTTAAGCAGACAATGACTTAAAATGCTTGACAGGGTGAAGTGATTGGGTCTGAAAAAGGCTGAAAGATTCTTCTTTAAAGACACTCAAGTTGCTCATTGCGCCATTACATTTCAAAAGGTGCAATACAAACAGGCTGGACAAATTCTAACCTATCAGAATTTTATGGCAGTGAAAAAACAACAAATGATATTGATGATTTGTTTGGGCTTTGTGGCTAAACCTCTGCAGCCCGGTACCAGTCCACTTACATTGCGGTGGCTGTTTAGATCTGCTCCCTGAACCCATGTCCTTGTCCTAACCTGCAGTGTGTTGTTCATGCCTCCCCTTTGGGGACCGAGCGGAGTCAACAGCCCTCGGCTCTACAGATGAGCCATGTCTGAGACTCGTGTCCACAATCCCCATTGGCTCATCTGTCCCATGGAGGGGTTGGAAGAGTACCTGGGTCATAGCCTCCTCGTTAAACCACCAAGTCCCCATAGCTGGTGGACTCTGGGAAAGCATTTCAATCATCAATGTTTTATTTTGTTGGGCTATTGTGCCTTTTGACATAGACTGGACAGGGAAGAGGGACAGGAAAGGGTTGATGAAGTTAAATATTGGTTTGTATCACAGAGCCGCAGGTCAAAATCAAATTTGTGTGCACACAACATCTGCCTTGTGACCTCCAGTTTGTTATCATTTCAAAGCTTTCTGTTTGTTATTATTTTCATTAACTTAGCACTTACCGACTCAGAGATGAGCTGAGTGTTCATTAGGATGCTTAGTGATGAGGGTCATGTTATCCCTCTATAATCTGTGTTTCACATCCTCGCTTTAGTGAACAGAATATAAAGTGTAGTCTCTAGAAGCGGCATGCTTCTAGAGCATAGCACAGCATGCTTGCTTGTAGCATGCTTGCTTGTAGCATGCTGCGAAGAACATTGTTACAAAGAATGAGCAAGAAAGGTCCCCCCAAAATATGGATTTGCGCAAAAAAGAAGTGCTGAGATATTAATAACTCCTTTTATTGTTCCCACCCTTTACAAATATGTGTTCTGCTGTGTCTGATGCAACCTGA
>JAOPJL010000089.1:17688219-17698811 GCA_027123545.1 Trisopterus esmarkii | reverse complement strand
TAACCGCTGGGTTGGTTAACCGCTGGGTTGGTTAACCGCTGGGTTGGTTAACCGCTGGGTTGGTTAACCGCTGGGTTGGTTAACCGCTGGGTTGGTTAACCGCTGGGTTGGTTAACCGCTGGGTTGGTTAACCGCTGGGTTTGTGGCTCTGCTTCTCTAGGTGAAGGCGGGGATTCCCAACTCCTGGGTGGAGCAGAAAGTGTGGCGGTCAGACCTTTACCTGTCAAGTGGAATCCTGGGATTTGGAGTTCTCTGTGTGTTGGCGCTTACCTCCCTGCCCTCGGTCGGAAACACCTTAAACTGGAGGGAGTTCACGTTTGTCCAGGTCAGAACAAAGCCTCATTATACACGCTGACACATTATGTGACTGCTAAACGACGGTACATTCCAACAATTCCAAGACCACTCATTTAAACACTCCCTCACAAGCAGATGTTTTTATAAGGGTAATTTCACTTGTCTACTTAATTCAGCCTGTGTGTGTGTGTGTGTATGCGTGTGCGTGTGCGTGTGCGTGCGTGTGCGTGCGTGCGTCACGCAGTCGGGCCTGGGCTACGCAGCGCTGACGCTGGCCGTGATGCACACGCTCTTCTTCGGCTGGGACATGGCCTTCTCCCCCGACTCGTACGCCTTCTACCTCCCGCCCGTGTTCGTGGTGGCCCTGGCGCTGCCCTGCGTGGTGCTGGTGGGCCGGCTGCTGCTGGCCCTGCCCTGCCTCGCCTGCCGGCTCACCAGGATCCGCCGCGGCTGGGAGGGCAAGAGGACCAGGAGGGACCGGGAAGTAGGGCTCACCAACGGGGCCGCCGTGGCAGACTGCTGAGGAGCCAGAAGGGGGTCGGGCAGACTGCTGAGCAGCCAGGAGGGGGTCCTGGCAGACTGCTGAGGAGCCAGGAGGGGGTCCTGGCAGACTGCTGAGGAGCCAGGAGGGGGCCGTGGCAGACTGCTGAGCAGCCAGGAGGGGGTCGCGTTGGAGGTTACGCCAGAGGACTGGGGGTGGATCCAGCCGACGGTCAACATGGGTTTTAATTGTTTAATTGTCTTTCTGAGGACGGTACGACTGCTGTGCTGACTGAAATATACAACCAGTTTACACTAGTCTGCACTCCCCAGACAACCACATTTTGTCTCATTCTGTAAACAACCTTTTTATATTTTTTACTTGTTAAACAATAGTCAACTGTGAGTTGGAAACACTTGCAATATTAATGACAATTTTAACAGCCTTCGTCGGTCAGAGAGACCCTTCAGTAGTGTGCAGTCCAGAGGTGTGGACCTCTTAATATTTGGATATGTTTAAATACATCAGAATCATTAAAGAAGGTGTTTTATTGGCGGTGCCTTCGATCTATCTAAATAATTGAGTCGTCACTCACAATAAATGCAATAGCTATATTATATCAGCATTGACTACAAATATGACCAGGTCATTTTAAGCTACATAGCTTGTTGAACAGGTGATTTCCATTTCCGCTGCCAGGTGTGAAATGTGTATGTAAAATACATGATCTGGAGACAAAACCATCTCTTAAAGACCCCTAATTATGTTGGCGGCAAAAACTACTGAATGTACTTGTGTACTTAAAAGTCCTCTTCAAGTCTGTTGTTCTTGATACAGAGGTGGCTGTTAGAAGTTACACTCACAACGGGGAGCACAGAATATGAGACGTCTTATCCATTTTTCAAGGAAGTGGTTTATCACCGCTGTCACATGCCAGCCTCCTGCTATGGTGAGTGATGAGGGGGACTAATGGAACCACCAGCGGTGAGGCAGATTTTACTGCGCGGCCTAAGATGTCTTCCTTGATGAGATGCTACAGCACCATCAGGCCCACGCTGGGTTCTCCCTGTGATCAGGTCCTCGTGGCCCAGACCTGATGGGTACACGGGCGGAGGTTGAACACGACACAACACACACGCTCTACCTGTATCATACTTTTACGATGCAGCTTTTTAAAGGCACTGACATCAGTCCACACCCTGTTGGGGTCTCCTCTCCCTGAAGCTCCCCGCTGCCAATCATTTCAACGATCGCATCTACCCCGTTATGTCACAATATCTTATGTTTACACATGCAAAAGACTTCAAATGTTGTTTCAGGTTGCCTTCGTTGCCATTGGCCACGCAACATAAATGTTTGAGAAACAATTACAATTGTTTGCTTACCATTCATTTTCATACCTACTAATGTTTATACTAACACACGTTTATACAAATGGAGTAACTGCACTGTTTATCCTTCTGTGGAAAAGCAAATATACATCACATTTATACCCCGACTCCTTATTTCAGGATTAATTTGAGATTGCTATGATAATCTCACTTTTAGTTGGGGAAGAAACTTAAGACTCCAATCCGGGCCATCTGTTTTATTCATCTTTAGATAATGTAACAGATAAATATTAAATTGTAATCAAAGAAATAACGCAGTGATCATAGTATACTGATTGAAAAGCTGTGATATTGAAGAGCATCCTGCTGCATTCCGTGACCATGAAAGCGTGGATCAAACATAAAATTCAACAAAGGACAACCTTTATTTGAAACAAACTATACCCACAACTTCAAAACTTAATGGTGTCCAAATGTAAACGTGTCTGGTCTCAATGTGAAGGTTTATCTCGGCTGATCTAGGCTGCAGCATCAGTGCGTGTCGCGTGTTCCAGTGAGCTTGTTGGTTTCGTTCACACGTCTCGGTCCAGCAGGCTGCTGTCTCCCCGCGTGGCGCGTGGCGCGTGCTGTCGTCACCACACAGTCTCAGGGTTGGCCTTAAAAAGGCCGTAGTCTTTCCCACAGAAGAAGGCCATCTCTGTTTCATTAGCTGTAACAACACAACGGTATCAACTTGCAACTGGAATCGACTCCATAGGGGCATGGTCAAATATTGTAATGTAAAATATTAACATATACATATGTAGGAACCATTTATTAATAATTCATAAACATGAGCCCCGAGAAAAGTTACATAGCAGTAAATTAGTAAATCTACCTTTACGGTGAGGAATCTACAGTTGTATGTGTGAACTTCCTCTCTAGAACATCCAGGCACGTCTCTAGAGCCGCTCCTCTGATCTACCTCACCCTGGGCGTGGGCACTGCCTGGGACCCAACCAAGTGCAGGGTGGACTTATTCTGAATAAAACTATGAAACGAAGCAACCGGCCAGCGACGCTCTCCAGCGGGGGGCTTCAGGCTCTGCAGACAGACCCCAACGCCGCGGCCCCAAAGTCTGTCGTTCACGTGCTCTCTGGGATGCTGGCTAGACCAGCGTCACATCAGCGACTATAATAAGAGGTGTCTGCACGTCCTGATGTTTTCTCGCTTCGATCGGCTTCGCGCTCGGCGGGTGATTGAAGTGCAGCGGGGGTTTTTTTTTGGATGAGCGGTTCTCGAAGAGGCACCGCACCTCAAGGAAGTGCTGCGTCAAGTGTGACCCTGTTCCAATGAGCGGTTCTTCAGAACGCTGGGAGGAGCGGCGGCGGGAGAGGCTCAGCGGCGGCGGGAGAGGCTCAGCCGTGGGCGGGTTCCCAGAAGGAGGGTTTTGAATGGGCTGCACTAGTACTTAGTGTTAAAACCTCTTGTGTGCGGCCCAGTCATTCCTTGTACTTAACTGTGTAGCATGTACTTAATTGTGTTGTCCAGGCATGTACTTGGACAACACAACTTACTTAATTGATTGTGTAGTATCTGCAGCAGATAACTATCGCTGCTGTATACGGGGAACGGGGTTGGCATGGCGATTGTTGGTACTTGCGCTTGGTTCTATGAACGTCTCTACTGTAACCGACGGCGACATATTGATTCACTTCCTATGACAAACGCACTTATTGAAAGTCGCTTTGGATTAAAGCGTCTGCAAAAAATGCCCTAAATGTAAAGGGGTGAGCAGAGGTACATGAAGATGAGGCTGAGGTGGAGCCCAGCATGTCCTCACCTACGCCGGCCGCCGCCAGGGAGAGGCCGGGGCGCAGAATGAGCGTCTCGTCGTCCTCCAGGCTCATCACCAACTCGTTGGTCTGGACGCAGAAGGTTCCTTTATACGTACCCGTTCGTTCCCGTCACATTGTAGACTCTCATTTTTGCACAGGGGGATCATTATAGTCTTGTATGGCAGATGTATTTTACTTCAAATCAATTAGAAAATGACTGATTAATGTGTACAATCAATTATTGGTTCTGTTCTTTCACTGGTCTTTCATTGGTATTATCCCCACAGGTGTCCCTACACCCTCTACTGTGGCCCCTGCTCCACCCTCTCCCTGGCCCCTCTACTGTGGCCCCTGCTACACCCTCTCCCTGGCCCCTCTACTGTGGCCCCTGCTACGCCTTCTCCTGCAGAGCCCTGTACCTTGGCTCCGTGCGCTTGGTGAATGATCTTCAAGGTGTCTGGAAGGGCAACAAGGAAGGAGCAAATGGCGTGTTACGACTAAAACATAGAGTACATGAAATGTGTCCACCGTCATGTTTATCTACGATGTCTTTGTCATAGCATTTCGACAAACATTTGTGAAATAGCTTTTGTGCCGCTGAAATTGAACGTACAATAGTTGAACAGATACTGGATGGACCACTTTCACCACGCTGTCATCACAGGACAAACACATGTGCCACTCATAACACTATTATGGTTCTCTGCGTAGAGCAGCAGGATGTGGAATATATTGTGCCACCTGCTATGACTGGAATGTCGTAGAATGCCCTCGCCAAGCCTGCGAACTAGGCCATAAAACGCCATCTAGTTGTTGAGCACAACAATTTGTTGTCATGGTTTTGCGAAACCGGAGGATGTTTGACGGGTCAAATAGAACAGACCTCGAGCATCTTGAAACCTCAACCTCGTACACATACCAAGGGCTTGTATAGCGATCACTGCCCATACCAGAAGAGGATCTCTATAGCTCTGAAGGAGTACCCCCCTCACCCCCATTGGATACGGCAGATAGAGTACCTCACTAGAGCAAATCAGGAGAAGCTTCCCATTTAGACAGAGCGTCAAACTTTGACAGAATCAAAACAACGCATGCATATTCTAAGTTCAATGTTCACTCTCAAGACTGACCTCAGGTTCGCTTATTCCACTACGTTATTTTACCAGAATAAACTCAGTTTATTCAGTCTGCACTCAATATACCAGGGACCTGTCCACAACCAACACTCAATATACCAGTGTCCTGTCCACAACCAACACTCAATATACCAGTGCCCTGTCCACAACCAATACTCAATATACCAGTGTCCTGTCCACGACCAACACTCAATATACCAGTGTCCTGTTCACAACCAACACTCAATATACCAGTGTCCTGTCCACTCCAACTGGCTGTGGAACTGTGACAGTACAGTCCCCTCGCCCCTCTGGGTCGGGAAGTGGGGGTTTGGGGGATGTCGATATTATGCTCCTTGTAAGCAAAGAGAGAGGTACGGGCTGGTCGGTGTTTTGCCAAACTATGCTCCCTATCAAATCGTGTTACCGAGTGGTTCTGCGCATGCCGACAATATTGATCCGTGGTGTAAAATACACACACTGTACCCTGAAATCTCCAATACAAACGTTACAATACCGTATCAAACTAGGCTCCCCGTGTTCTCACAGCGTGCAGGGAGTGAGTGGTGGGGTCACTCCTCGGAGGACGTATCGAGCACAAAGGGGGAGCTCCAGGCGAGTCGACCCTCTCTACTCAGACACAACTGTTTTGGAACACAGTTTCGGAGTCTGGGTCACGGACCAAAACGTTTCTGTGTTACAAAATCGGAACTTCAATAATTTAGTATGAATTCTAAAAGACTTGAAAGTAGACAAACTGAGTTTGGTAGGGCCTACATCAAAACCTATGGCAGAATTGTTCAAGTTTCCATCTTTGATATCTAGATTTGTGAATTAAGTCCTACATAATCGTATAGTACAGAGTAAATCATTTCCCATGTTTGACCGTAGCCTAATGGGTATGACTGCTCACTGGTACTTTAGCTAGGCAGCACTGGGAGAGGTCTGTGTTTGGATGGGACAACAACAACGTGTATTTTACTTGTATTTTATTGACCACTAGGTGTCCCTAGTGAGCGTCCGAAGCCTCGAGAACTGAACCATTTTTCAACACATCCGACCGGAAAGCTTCAAAGTGTCATGAAGCTTCACCTGGCCATCACTACTGACTAGTGGCAGGTAGGTATGATTCGATAGACTCTGTTCTGCCAATGTCCGCGCCCTGTCAGAGTATATCGAATCATGCTACCCTATCAAAAATGCAACATTGTGTTTGGTAGCGTATTTGATCTCTAGACCAATTGCGTCTAACGATGCTCCCACTGCAGAATCACCTCATTATACACCACTACTCACCCCATGTACACTGTAGGAATACGGGGAGCCTATTTTGTTACTGTAACGTCTTTATTGGAGATTTCAGGGGTACAGTATGTGTATTTTACACCACGGATCAATAGATTGGCAGATCACCGTTGTTCTCCATAGGATGTGATCTATTGAAATCACCATCGATCAGGATTGATCGATGGTGTATATATTTGCAATGTGCCATTTAACTATCTGGACATATGTCCAGATAGTTAAATAACTATCAGATAGTTAAATAACTATCTGGACATATTAGGTCCAGATAGTTAAATGACACATTGCAAATATAACTTTAAATTCTAATATTGAATTTGCTTGCAGTGAGTGACTGCATCTTATTAAAGATAAACTCACCATATCCGAACTTCTTGAAGGGAGGTGGGAGACCAGGTCTGGTGGCCACATCTGGGGGACGACACAGTGGCATTATGGATCTGATGATGTTCAATACTTCAGACTTATATTTTAGTTTACATTCACTCTGCGTATGAGAAAATTACATTGTTTTCATTCTTGCCCCTACAGGGCAAGTTGTCCCAAGTAAAGGACCTCTGAGGCCTGGGGTGGTAATGGACTGGAAAAGCAAAAGCAAATTAATTTTCAACAATAAAATGTGCTTTGAATATGTGTTCGATTGAGCATTGAATCGGACTCATACATAAGACACTTTCTTTTGCATCTCATCTGGCCATTCAGTTTTTGTTTTTTTGCAAGACATCAGGCGTCTTACTGTAGTGTAGAGCAGCCCAGGAGTGAGCTCCACAGGGGACAGCGGCGGGCATCGCGGTCCCTGACACCACGGAGCACAGCCTCACCTGTCCGGATGCGGTCGATGAAGTCCTCCACGCTCTGCTCCAGGTCCACTCCGCGGAACACCACGGGCTTGAAGTTCCTGTGCTCGAAGGACCTCACCAAGCGCACGGTGACCACCGCCTCAGCGGACATGATGCTTCAGCTCAAACGTGTCCTTCTTCCTGATGATAAACTGCCTTCCTAACTGTACGACGTCCAGACCAGCAGGCTCGTTCATAGCACGTCGGCTAACTGTTCGGCGGTGCTGCCGGTGTGGCCTCGCTGCATGTTTTGGTTTCTGCTTCCGGTGCTTTAACAGACCAGAGCAGTCGCCCTCCCCGGTGTTGCCAGATTTGGGACAGATTTCCCGCTCAATCTGGCAACGCTGGTCGTCCCCCCCGAGTTGAGTCGTCAGGCCTGACGTGTAGAGCACCGAGCACCGAGGCACACGCTGTAGTGTAGGCCTGCCCGCCTTTACGCTCGATATATGCTAGACTACACTACACTACATTGGATATTTTAGCCCAATGTACTACAAATCAATTATTGTAATTTTTTTGTAATTGAATTTAACTAAACTCCATTCATTTTTAATTTGTATATATTTATTTATATTATACCCCGGAATGGACTAACATGCCTGCATAAACAAGACTGCAAAAGGATAGATAGAAAAATAAGAATATAAAAGAATTGATAAAGATATATTCCCCTGGCGGTTGGCCCAGTACCCCTTGCCCCAGTACCCCTTGCCCCCGTCTCAGCAGAAGCGTTTCTCCAAACCAAGGGATCCGATTGGTTTCTGCGCTCACTTCTCAGCCAATGGGGCCGTGAGCCTTCAAGGAAACACCCGAGTCAGCCAATCGCAGCGCGCCGTCCCCAGGGTCCTCACTCCGAGCCCATAAAGGCTGCAGAAAGTGGTGCGTTATTCACACCAGCGGTCTGCCTTTGTAATAGAAAGTGGTCCTCATTTCAAACGGTTCTGCAATGGCTGATCTCAAGGTGTGTATGATTTAAATATTACGAACATTAATAGAGACTGTTTGGTGTTTATCTACAGCGCAGTGCTACCGTTATGTAGTCTGGCGCTGATCACGGGGTCCCTTCGCTCCGGATCCGGACTAGGCCGTGCAGCCTGTCCCGTCCTCCTCCGCCGCGTCCAGGCCGTCACGGTCCGGGAGCGATCAGGTGTCCCTGGCGCCGCTCGTACGGTTGATAAGTAACTTTATACTGCGGATCATCCCGGGATGAGTTGACTTCATCCTCTCCAGAGGCTGACACACCGTTGCAGGGCGGGGTTTCTGTCTGACAATAGCGCCTCACAACGGGCATTGTTTGGCGTGAGGACTCGGTGCCCTGGTGATGAGGGCTCCTCCTGTTGTATTGAGTGCTATCAGGGGCCCATTACAATAGGGGGCCCAAGCGGGCCCCTATTGTAATGTCACTGAATGTATTATTATTCACATACCTAGACAAAACCTCTCGGTTTGTTTGAAACTTCCCACTGTTGCAGAGGGGAACTAGAGAGAGCCTCAGAAAAGAGTCACACTGCTCGGCCCAATGGTGGCGCTAAAGAGTCTTGAACATGCTTATATCTTATGACCCATTAAACCTGCATTCATGAAACTTTGCACACACATGTATCCCCTCACGATGAACCCAGGACCTATTAGCCTACTTCCTGCCTTGAAAGTATTTGTAAAAATCACTAAAAACCATAAGGATTATTGGTTATTCTACTCAATAAAAATCCTCCTTTCTTAGATACCATCTATGGACCAATATTTTCCATCTAACAAGAATGGAAATCTGTACAGTAAAAATAAAGCCCCCAGGCGCCAATAATTCAGAAAAAGGGTGTTGCACTATGTGGCATTAAATCCTCATCACGTTCCAATGATCTAGAGTCGATACAAAGCGTCTTTTAGGACAAATATCTGGACAAGTTGTGATACGTTTTTTTGAATGAGGCTGTGGCAACCAAAAGGGCGTGGCTTGTGACTAAAGTTGTAGTACCTAGTGTTTAATTAGGAGCGGGACTAATTAGACACCTGTGGGATAAAACTTTGTAGACAATTTTCTTTCCTCACGATGAACAGATGTTCCTTAGGAGCCCATGACCTGTAACAACATAGGCAGGGCAATCATCACCAAACCTGGTGTACTGAAAGAAATATAGGGCAAGATACCCTAAAGGTACCTAAAGCTACAGGTAGGACCATAGAGAAGTAGCATTACTTCTGCATGTCCATGTGGTGCAGTGATAGTGTGGGGAACATGAGGGTTGGGACATTTCAGACAGCTGAAATACATGTTTCCACTGTTTGTCTTGTAGACATGTTTGATGATGACTCTGAGACGTTTACGTCCGGTAAACACACTTCTTCTTATTGCTTCTTCTTATATAAGTATGGAAGACTCCTCCTTAATATTTTGCCTGATCATCGCCGGTCAAGGGAAGATTCCCAGCTGTAGAGCACAGATGTGAAGGAGGTCCCTGGTTCAAATCTGACCGACTGTAACCAAACAACCGTAACCAGCGTTAACCTGTGTGCAGGGATGGGTCACTGCACAACATGTGTGCTGCAACTATATCTATGTTTAGTGTTTGAGATCCGCACTGTCCTTTAGCTCAGTTAAGTGTCAAAGGGAAAACACATGTTTATCAAAGACATCTTACGCATTATTCCGTCATGGTTCAGTCGACAGAAGTATGTTTGACACTTCGACACAAAGCGGATCAATATTGATGTCGTTTGTGGCAGTTGACAGCAGACTTGGGGCAGATCCCCTGATAACTAATATTGCCAGGTAAGCAGTAAGCACTTCTCTGCAACCTGCTCTGCTCTCCTGTTATCAGTGGCCTTTGCACAGGGCCGGTCGTCTTGGAGCCCAACATTAGTGCAGATTGTCTTTCCTGTGGTTACTGGACTGCCCTAAAACATTAAAGATTCATAGATCCATAGATTCATGTTTGGTGTGTTTTTATTCAGAAAGCTTTCCCTTAGTTTGCCTTCTGAGTGACCTATCAGTGACGAGGTTTCAATGAAGAAGGAAAGTTATACAATGTAGGCAAGGATAGTTCCTCCTCTTCTTGCTTACTTGATTGCCATCTTTTCATTTGAATTCTGCTCATTCGTCTTTTCACTTCCTCTCTGCCCTAGTTGGCACGTGGTGGTACCGACCAACCACACACTGATCTGCCAAAGACCCTGAGCTAATCACTAGCCTCTTTGTGCCGTTGTGAAATCTGTCAGAGGCAGCTCTATGGAAGCTTTTTTCTTTTCTGAAGTACTGGAAACACATATGGACATGCGGGTCAGCTCAGGTGGTCTTGTCACGATGGAATTAAGGGTTGAATCTTACTATAACCAAATGTAACACACACACACACACACACACACACACACACACACACACACACACACACACACACACACACACACAC
>JAOPJL010000089.1:17579080-17589540 GCA_027123545.1 Trisopterus esmarkii | reverse complement strand
ATGACACTCAAGAAAGTCGAATTATTGGCTTAGCTCGACTATGATTGGATTACTAAAATGCATGTATACACCTTAGTGGAGCTAAACACGAATCTAATTGGGTTACTCATAGTCGAATTAAGACACCTAGACAACTTGATTCGTAGTCGAGCTAAGCGCGCAAATACGGAATGGGATTCGGTTATGCGTTGAATTGCGTTCTGCGCATGCTCACATATCTTTTCCCGGGGCCGTGAGCGGTGAATGTGGTAACCACATGAATGTGGTAACCACATTAACCGGTTTATGGTGGTTTACGGTGGTTTACGGTGATAACCACATTCACCGGTTTCCACCTTTTTAAATAAATCTTGTTAAAAAACTTTTAAAATAAATCGCCTATAGTCGTGTTGTTGTCGCCGTCGGAAAACGAGAAAGGGCGATTTATTTATTTTTATGGCGACAAAAACACGACTCTCTCTCTTAGCGATAGACGCCTCTTAGCGGTAGACGCCTCAGCGGTATACCGCTAAGAGGCGTCTACCGCGTCTACCGCTAGGTGGTTATAGACGCCTCTTAGCGAAAGACGCCTCTTGGTTTTCAGTGCATCCAGGGTTTTCATTGATTTGTATTCATTCAACTGTGTTTGTACCTTTATAGGTTGACAAGATAAAAAAAGAATGAGATATATATATCTTATAGGGGTAACCACATTCACCGGTTTCCCACCTTTTTCACCACATATTATATCCCGGGGCCGTGAGCCGGAAGTAGAAGGAGACGATAGTCTTGTTGTTGTCGCCGTCGAAAAACAAGAAAGGCCGATTTATTTTAAAAGGTGGTGCAGAAGATGGAGCCAGCCGGTGAATGTAGTTACCCCCTATAAGAATAGTGTCCTGGCCGTGGGAGCGCGCATGGCATGCATTCAGTAAAGGTGGAAGCACACAGACGCTACACTTCCATTTCACCCAAGGCCGAATTAAATGTACGTGCTTTTCTAAATGTGGGTCATTAACGAGGTTGTGAAGTAGTAACTTCGGGCACATCTGTCGAAATAAATGTTTTTTCTCCCGACGTGTTTACGATCTTTATTTATTCAATGATATGGACCCGAAGTGAACTGTCAGCTGTCTACTGAAAACATCTTTCTCCAATGCCGCCTGACTATGTTGCTGGTGGTGACGTACAGAGGTCAACCGGTGGCTCTACTACCACTAGTGTAAATGGGTACGGCGCCACCTATCGCACCAGGGTATGACACGCTTCGGCCAATGAATGGATTTACTCGCCGCCGTGTAGAACTGGACAATTGCAGTTGTACTATTGCGGAGCATAGTCGAGCTATGGCTTTAATAGAATAAACTGTGCATGTCAACACACTGACTTTCTCCCTGTGGTTGGTCAGGGCCCTCAGGCTGTATGCGGGGCCCTCAGGCTGTATGCGGGGCCCTCAGGCTGTGTGCGGGCCCCTCCACTTTGGGTGAACTGGGACTTCCGGGGGGTGGGGGGTGGGTAGATATCAGCGGGATGCACTTCACCCTGGGCCCTCCACTGGTGTTGCCGTCCAATTAAAAAGATATTTATATTTTTCTTGAAGCGCTCATTGGGCGTCTTACCCAGAAGTCCTCCCATCCTCCCCCTCACTGATATGTGCGTGTGGCGTGGACACACAAGTGTGATTCAAAATGCATTTACGCACGCTCTTGCAGAATCTCACAACACTCACACACACACTGGTTGTCATTCTCGCTTGGTTTCCTTAGAGATCGTCTGACATTGTTAATTTTGGACTCCATGTTGGCTAACTTTAGAAACCGCTGTGAAGGCTTTTTGGCTGTTATGCATATCCGTTTTTGTTGGGTTTTAAGATGGGAGCATATTTCCTCCCCCTCGTTTGATTGCATGTAGGGTAAATACATTATGGGATGAAAACCACAACTACAAAGATATCCAATAATGTACATTATTTAATTTACTTTCAGGAAACTACGTTAATGTTCAAAGGAATACGCTGAAGTTGGCTTTGAAGAGGAATATTTTTCCATGACGTTACAGATAACCTCTGGCTGAAAAGGGTAAAAACAAGAAATGTAATACTAAACTTATTACATCATGGTTCTGTGTGCTGTAGTTGTGTTGCAGAGAGGCATATGTACTTTTTCATATACAATTAATAGATTAATAAATATTAAATGTGGAGGATTAGGTTTGGTCCGTCTGAGGGTTTTAGTTCTCTGTCTGATAACCGTTAATAACTGCATCCCACACCCTCTGTGTTAGTATCCATGTGATAGACACTCCACCATTTGACTAGATGTCCCCCCACCCACGGCCAAGAGCTTTTTGGTTGGAGGGATTGAACTCCCTCTCCCAAACTGTGAGAGGTGGTCCACCGGTGGTCCACCGAAGCTCTCGGGTTTTAAAAGAAGACACAACACAAGTCATTGAATTTAAACAGGTAAAAAGAAGAGATACTGTATTTGAAATGTACAAAAGCTATATACACACACTCACGCATACACAAGCACACATACACCAAGAGCAGTAAACATCACTGGTAACATACTCTGTAACATTTATTTTTTTAAAGGATACTATCAGATTTAAAGAAACATAATAAAACTGAATGGACACCAGGACTGATGCTCTGTCCCTAAACATACCATACCAGTCTTTTTGCTAACACCCATTCTGCCCTTTATCCCAAGCTCCCTGCTGGGCTAAAGAGGAGCATTATTTCTTTCAACAAATGAATTAATAAAGAGTTGGATGTCCATTGAGGAAAAAAAAGGAGGTACTTGTATATTCTTTCTGATGCTTTCCAGTCTTTAAAGGGATTCCAAGCGTCACGACAGATTTGACACAGAGCATTGGGGCATTGTCGTTCTCATTCAGTCAGTGATGTTAGAAAGGGGGTATGTTAATAGAAACCGCCTCTATTTCAGAGGTCAACCCAAGGAGATCTGGTTTTGCAGTGCACTGTGGAATCAGTAAGTGCCCGGCAAGCATTCCATAGTCAACGTTCACGGCATCCAGAGTCTTGGTTCCCTGTTTTACATCAAATGCTCATGTATTTTACATAATTTAAAGTGGGTACCATACAACATAATCTAAATGACATTAAGATACTGATAAAAAAACAGAATAATATTTCCGTTCTGCATTGGTGGTGTTGTTGTCATTCAGAGTCCTGTTCATAATGTTTTGAATGCACACACTTGATTTCAGCAAGGCACTATGAGAACTGCTTTCAGTGCACTGCTTTCAAGAGGATTGTTTTGTTCAACACCATTAACACCATTATGATCCATAACCATTGCTTCGCTATGCATTTCATACCCTGGTCTATCATAGCATTCATTGTTTAAAAGTATGGCTTTCGAACAGCAATATAAAAATCTCACAACCCCATGTGTACTTTAAAAAAAAATGCAAATACTATCATCGCAAGCAAATATTATAGGATAAGCATAAGATAGATTGTTAAAAAAATGTTTTGTTTCATTCATGTTACAACTTTTGCTTTGCTGATTCAGTGCCTTTTTTTAAGAAATGTCATGATATTGCTGATGTCAAAATGAGAGGTGGATGAATTAATGTAAGAAATGAATTCAAGGCCTAGCATTTCTGAGCCCTCTCAGCTCATCATGTTGAGGAACTTGCTCTCTTCGGCTAAGGCGGTGAGCATTGAGGTCATGTCACCGATTGCCATGTTGCTGATGCCTGCCGGTACAGAGGCCAGTGTTACAGAGTTGCGTGGGGTAGTGAGGCGCGAAGAGCTCTGAGAAAGGCTCTGGAGCAGCCCAGGGCTCAGTGTGCCCGACATGAGGCTGGAGTGATCCCCATCGTCCAGCATGGCGTCAAAGTCAATCTGAGCATGCTCTGTGGCCCCCGGTCCACCAGTGGATGAATCTACTGTGCTGCTGGTGACCTGGTTGACTCCTGGGGACGCCATGTTAGCAACTGCAGTACTGGTGGTGTTGGCAACTTGACTGGCACAGGGAGACATTGGGATGTCAAAATTGCCTGAATTGGGTTTGAACATGTGGATCTGGCCTGTGTAGCACATTGTAGAGTTGGGGTTCTCGGATGAGCTGACGATGGGCCTCTTTGGGCTTGCTTCGGAAGTGTTGTTGGCATTGCTTGTAATTAATTCAGAGGACTGGGGGAACCGGCTTTGCATGACGGCACCAGACACGGAATGCTGTCTGCCAACGGATTTAGGTTCCATCGGGGGCCTGGGCTGGAGCATTCCCCTACCTCCGTTTTGAAGGCCTGCATGTTGCTGGTGAATACCATGGAAGTTCTGCTGCTGCTCAGCAAGATTCCCATGAGGATAGCCCTCAAACTGAGTCCTTGGTGATCTGAAACCCAGTATTTCTGGATTGTTCTGATCCATCATACCATTAAATGGCGGTCTCATGCTGGCGTTTCCAGGTACAGAACTTGGTGCCACCTCTTGCCCAAAGCCTTGCTGGGGACTCATCTGCTCATTCAAGTTCGCATTGTTGTACTGCCTCTGTTGCTGGTGTAATGAGCTGTTGATCATCCTCTGGTTGTTGCGGTGTGTATAACCCTGAATGGCCATATTCTGACTCATCGGCATCACTTGCTGGTTGCTTCCAAGGCCTTGACCTTGTCCCTGGAATGAACCGAAATTCGGTCGCTGTTGTACGACCGCTAGGTTCCCCCTAATAGGATGTGGCTGTTTGCTGAGCTTAGCTGTTGTTTCCATGGTGCCAGAGCTCACCTCGTTCCACTGCACCGGCATATTGTTCTTGCTCATGCGGTCTGATGGTGTTTGGAAGGGCTGCTGGGAACTTCCAGGGCTCAACTGGCAGGACTGGAAATCCTGACCAGTCAGGGGCATGTTGGCATTCACCATGGCGATTCTCCGTTGCCCATAGAAGGTCTGTTGCTGATGGGCTGTGGTCTGGCCAACACTCTGACCTGAGGGCACACTGTTCTGGGACCGAAGGTATTGCACTACATCATCAGGAAGTACGATATCATCCTCTGCTGGCTGATCTCCACCCACCATCATTCCGTCTACAGCCATGTTCTCCATGGCCACGTTCTCAGAGATACTGGGTGGCCTGGGTGCGAATGGGTGACGTTGCAGGCTCCCGTCGGATCGGGTGTAGACTTGCGACCCCAGGCCTCGGTAGTGCTCCTGCATGGTGGGAGGGTTCATCGGGTTCATGCTGTTCATGCTGTTGTAGCGTTGCCCTCTGGGTAAGGACAGGGGTTCCAGGGTTGGCCTGCGCACCGGATCACTGGCGCGTCGGGGAAGGCTCATGGGCACCTCATGGGGCATCATGCTCTGGGACCCATGGCTGAAGTCGCTGCGACGCCGCGGGGCGGTTCCAGCATGCGGGTGGTTGAACTGATAAGGCGGGGCGTCCTGTGGATCCCCATACAGCGCCATGCGTGTCCTCAGGCTCATCCGGTCCATGTTGGGCAGAGGGGTTGGCGGTGCGCCGCCAACAGCAGCTGCATACTTGGCCTTGAGACGGTAGTGCTGTGCCGGGGTCAGGCTGAGCAAACTAGGCAGACCTCCACCGCCGCCGCTCACACCACCCCCGCCACACTGGCTGGCCTCGCTGGAACGCCGAGACATGTCCGTGGAAATGGGGTCATAGGAGTCTGCTGAACTGATGTTGTTGTGCCTGCTGCCGCCGAACTGTGAGGCCTCGCTGGAGCGGCGGCTGGAATAGCACGGGGAGATCCCAGAGGAGCGACGGCTCAGTGTGTAGACGGAGCTCATGGTGCTGGTCGTGCTGTCGCGGCGCTCATTCAGCTGGTTCAGCAAGGTCACCTCGCAGGTCGTCGGGTCCACGATGCGCTGGCCAGGGTAGGAGCCGTTTAGATTGGAGCTCTCCAACAGGGAACCTAGCAGGTGAGGAAAATATGAGATATTGCAAATCACACTCACGTGACCTATCCTATCAAATATATATACAACCATATACAGTATATGTAAAGTAAATCTGTTAAAATGTGTTAAAGGAGCATACAACATTTACTGTGTGAGGGACTGAACACAGGAAAACAGGACACACCATGGTGCCTCTTGAATAAGAGCTTTGTTAAATTATTACTTCCTAACAAAAACCTCTACTATATAAAGTAAATCCGTTCCCTCGAGTCCCGCGTACTTACCGATGGCAGGCATCGGCAGCAGCTTGGTGCTGTTGCTACGGTGACCTTGCGGTGGCTGCGGTGCTGGGTTGGCCCAGGGGCACTCATCCCGGACGCTCTTCAGTCTCTCCTTCTTGATGTTCTCTAACTTAAAGTGGACCCCCCCTCCCAGGCCGCCGGCCTTCCTCAGCTGGAGCCCCACCCCGGCCTGGTGCCCGCCGAGGCCGGGGACGCTGGACTCCACCATGGGGCTGTCCTCCAGCGCACTCAGGTCCCCGAAGCTGCCCCCGCTGTGGAGGGCCATCTCTACCCCACTGTCGTTGTTGTTGGCACTGCTGAGAGGCGATGGCTCGCTGCTACACGACGAGTGGCCCCCAGGGCTGGACTGATATGTCTGGGGGGTAGGAGGAGGGTCACAGTCAGAATGACAATCTCGTCTCATGTTCACGTCTGCTTTTGTGTTTGCAAAACATTGGAACTGGAAGGGATTGAGGACCTGTAGGACAATGAGGTGAACGCAGGACGTAGATACAGAAAGTCTGGATAAAATGTTCAACCAAACATAAAAAAATGGCGGAGTAGGTGAAGGAAACCAAGTGATTATAGGATGTATGCGTTGTGTGTGAAACCCGGGTCATATGTTGCTATGACGATGATGATGTTTATCAGAATAAACAAAATCTGCATTTCTTTGTACCAGTGTAAAGGAATTGGGTATTGGGATCATTAAATAGTCATACTATCCAAATGAATGATGTATTGCTAATCAGTGCATTTGAAAGTGGCTAGCAGTAAAACAATTAAAGAAAAGAAAACCTTCAGACACCATTTTCAACATTTCAACGATTTCCATTATAAAATGGAAATCTCACAACGCTATAAAAACAACTAACTTCTCTCTTTTCTTTGCTTGTGAAGTATAAAGCACTCTCCTGACTAATACATTTAGCTGGTATCAAATTATGATTGTCATAATGGAGGGTTTTTGCAATATCAAAAGCACTATAACATCACTGATCACAGATGGCTCTGATTTATTGCCGGTCGGAAACGGGTAGATAATGGATGAGTTCTGTGAAGCCCAGCGACGACAATTCAAACAGGCCTAAAATTAACTAGAGTGCACGGATCCCAGCGTGCTATTGGCCCTATTTGTTCATAGCACATACATTTCACAGCCTTTCAATATTTATGTGACAATAGCTTTTATCAGCTCTGTTCTGGCGCCGGCAGCCAGAGCTGAGGCTGTCGGGGATCCTCGTGAAATCCTGTCTCCCTGTGTGTCTGTTTGCATGCACAACTGCCTTCAGTTTAGTTTTCTCCCATGCAAAATACACATGAATCTCCCTTTGAGAAAAACGTACGATTTTCATGCGACAGCAATAATGAAACAAAATAAAATGGCAGCATCTCCCGCATGCTTTTTTTTTTAAATGCAGTTGAAAGTCTCACCTTAGAGAAGTCTGTCCATTAAGAAGGTTAGAAAGAGAGAGAGGAGTACATTCAAGCAGAAACCAGAGATTGTGTTTGCATCAACATTCTCTGTTAAACCGTGGGTTAGTAAAAAAGGAAAATAAAAAAAATATATTCAGATCACTTTTGGTGAAAAATTAGCATGCAGATCCATTCAACGAATTTATGGCTGAATTGTTGTATTCATTATTTATTGGATTTCATTTCCTCATCATAATCTATTTAGGACCTAAATTGTAATAACTGAATTTACTTCACCAGAATGCAGAACATTTGGTGGTACAACCAAATAAATGAAGATGTATTGAGATCTCTCGCACTCCCACTGGTGGATTCTTACCATGGAGTTCTCCATCTTAATGGATTTGAGCTGCAGACAGTCCTCACCACCTCTGGAGGTGTTGTTGCCCTCTGCCCTGCCGTCCAAGCCCCGGCCGCCAAACTTGGCGTTTGTCTCATTCTCTCCGGCCCCCCTGGGTGGGTGGGGTCTGGGTGGAGCGTCTCCACGCTGTTTCTTGGTGACGTGGGCTTCTGGCCCGTGGACGGTCTTCACATGCTTCCTGAGTGAGCTGGGGTCTGTGTAGCGTTTGGTGCAGCCGGAGATCTTGCACACGTATGGTTTCTATCAAAAGGAAGGATTGCAGTTTTTACCTCAATGGTACCATGTTTAGTTTAGCTTTTGTTTATCTCACTTAGGTTGTCATGTAAGAAGGGGTTTTAACTAAAGCCCACCTGTTAAGTGTATCAATTAAGGACTTCACACAATCATTTCTGTACATAACATTTCATGCTAAATACGACCATCGACACAAAATACTAAAGTCCTTTATTATAATGGTGATGATTTTTAATTAACTACCTCGTTAGAGTGTGTTCGGTTCTGGTGCTTGGCCCGGTCTGAGGCGTTGGAGAAAGCCTTGTTGCAGCTCTCGTGTTCACACACATATGGCTTCTCCCCGGTGTGGGACCTGAGATGGGTTTTGAGGTTCTCCAGTCGAGAGTAGGCCTTGGCACATCCCTCAAACTGGGGCGGACGGAGAGAAAGACAGAGGAACACCGTCAGCTGAACCCATCAACCACATGGCGGTATTGTTTTTTCCAGAACCAGAAAGGGAAAGGTCTAATGTTTTAATTTCGGGGTCTCTGAGTCGTGCCCACACACTGTGGCAGGCCACACAAAAAAAGCAAAGTGCTGTTAACATTTCGAAAAAAACGCCTTTTTTTAAATGAAATATTCAAACAAAGGGTGAGGTGTGGAGAGGGCCTGTTGTCTGGCAGACAGAGTGCTGCACTGTTCCCTGCTTAGCCTTTGTTTTCCACCACGCTGAACAAGCTGTAATTTGGCATTCCATTAGTGTGGGCTTTGTGAGTGTAATTGCTATTGAAAGAGAAAGGGGATCAACTCCGATTAGCTCAGAAAGTGGAGATGAAAGTAAAATATCATTTTTTCTGAACACCACTCTTCTTAGAATATATAAGACAGCGGTAAGGGGAGAGCCAATAAAGGGAGAGAGAGTGAGAAGACTTTGAATGCTGTGAGATAATACACATGGGATTTGAGCACAGACAATACAGTATGGTGTTAATAAGAAGCCTCCCCCCCCTCCCCTTCAGACGTTAATCACGGGCCCGTGCCGTCACTCAGCTTCCTGTACATCTTTACTTTAATAGGCCGCCGCAAGCTCACGTGGTCAAGACTTTGAAGCACCAGAAAACAGGCACGGGATTTCATCTTCAAACAGCAGATGAACGCCTCATTCCAAACCCCCAGAAGATTCATCAGATTTATCAACGTGGAAGCTATCAGAGGTGATGAATGCACACACTGACTGTAAGGAAGGATTAAAATCAATTTGAAGGGGGAAGACTAGTTAAGTTACTAGTAGTAACTTACTAGTTATTAGTAATAAGGCCACACTATATATTTACTGAAGTGAATCTCGGTGACTGAAATACAGCAGACGTTTAGGTGGTTCACATTAGTGAATTAGGAGTCGGCTAGTGGATGGTTCCGCTATCCAGCCGGTAACGATAGAACCAAGGAGGTAAGCAGGACACTCGTGTGGGGCCTACCGTGCATTTGTGCGGCTTCTCCCCGGTGTGTCTGCGCATGTGGACCACCAGCATGTACTGGGCCTTGAAGGGCTTCTGCTCCCGTGAACACTGGTCCCAGCGACACACAAACTCCTTCTTCTCCCCGTGGATGTGGTCGTTGTTGATGTGCTGCGGAGGGGATAGCAACAGGCCAAAGCATTACTTACTATTTTCCTATTTCATTTTTTCTTTCATCGTGTAAGAGCTCAAGGACGCCTACAGGTAGACCGCCGACATTTGGAGTTCCAGCTACTGTGGACTGGGTGTCCGCAGTGGTCCACAGTCCACGGTCTCTGACCACTACACAGTTTTACATCACAGGGCAATATGTTGGGACGTGTGTGACAGACCAAAGGGCCTCTAGCCTGCAGGTCTAGTTTGTTTAGTCTCATAGATTCAATTGAAAATCGGAAATATCCAAATCATCTGAAAAAAAACCGACTTGACGTAAGAGACTTAAGGTTTTTTTTTCACGGGTTCTGCCGTTGAGATCAGGGTAACTTTTAATGCGTTGTTCTGGGTGTGTTTGGGATAGTGTTGTGTCAGGAAGTGTTTAACTATATTGACCCAAAGCCTAACAGGAACACACCTGTTGCTTTGGTTCGCGCCACGGTTGTTGTTTATTTGTGTGGGTGTGCAATGTTGTGCTGTGTCAGCAGTGAGTCGGCAAAAAGCTTGACATTTCCCACCACTGGAGAGTGAGACACACACACACACACACACACACACACACACACACACACACACACACACACACACACACACACACACAC